>BROE01000025.1:956863-958328 GCA_036571765.1 Plecoglossus altivelis
TGTGTGTGAGGCAGAGGAGCGTGTGTGTGTGAAGCAGAGGAGTGTGTGCGTGAGGCAGAGGAGCGTGTGCGTGAGGCAGAGGAGTGTGTGAGGCAGAGGACTGTGTGTGTGTGAAGCAGAGGAGTGTGTGCGTGAGGCAGAGGACTGTGTGTGTGTGAGGCAGAGGAGCGTGTGTGTGAGGCAGAGGAGCGTGTGTGTGTGTGAGAGAGACGTGTGTGTGAGAGAGACGTGTGTGTGAGAGAGACGTGTGTGTGTGTGAGAGAGACGTGTGTGTGAGAGAGACGTGTGTGTGTGTGAGAGAGACGTGTGTGTGTGTGAGAGAGACGTGTGTGTGTGTGAGAGAGACGTGTGTGTGTGTGAGGCAGAGGAGCGTGTGTGTGAAGCAGAGGAGTGTGTGTGTGAAGCAGAGGAGTGTGTGTGTGTGAGAGAGAGACGTGTGTGTGTGTGAGAGAGACGTGTGTGTGTGTGTGAGAGAGACGTGTGTGTGTGTGAGAGAGACGTGTGTGTGTGTGAGAGAGACGTGTGACATTGCTGAAAGCCACTTCGGCTTCTCTCAGCCACCACATCCTGTGAGGTATAAACCGTCACCTAGCAGCTCCCACCAAGTCAAGCTGCCCTGAGCAGGTACCTCCAAGCAAGTGCCTCCAAGCCAGTGCCAGAGCTTCCTCTGGGTCCTAAAGATACAGGCTTCTAGAGGAGCTGAGAATGGAAAACTACTGGCTAACCTTGGGGTCGGCGGCAGGTCACAGTGCACCCACACAGCGAGTGTCATTACACCCGCAAAAAGGTGTCACTTCCGCCATCTGGAGGACACATTCTCTAGCTACGTTTGGCGGCAAGGCGACTAGCCGCGTTGCTAGGGGCCGTGGCGGGCGTCTGACCTGTGAGGTAGAGGGCGAAGGAGATGAAGCGATGGTATTTGCTGAGGATGCGTAGTGGCTCCTCCCTCTGCACCAGGGTGAAGAAGTAATCAGTCACCGTCTCACCATAGAAGAAGTAGTTGACGCACAACAGGAAGTACCTGGGAAAGGAGTAGGAGTTTCAGAAGCACACACTCCTTCACCGCACCACCTGCGGGCCGAACTACGCAGGCTGACAGCTGCACTCTGCATGCTGGGAAACCCTGGTGTTTAAATGCTACGGTGCTCTCGCTAGTTCAGAGAGATGAAACTAGGTTTTCCCCACACCAGGTTTTCTAGACGCACTGCAGAGCGACCAGCAGACAGCCACTGAGCTAGCGCTAGACTGGCAACAGACAAACTACAGACTCAAGTTACCTTTGTAAGTAATTCGGTATAGCTACCATACAGCACGGCTTAATGTCTATCACAACAGCAAATTGCTACCCACAACCACCCAACTAACCTCAGCCAATCTGGAATGGAATCAAATACACAAGATCATTATCATCATCTCAGTCAAAGACACATTAAAGAAAGTGTGTGTGTGTGGGGGTGGGGGGAGG
>BROE01000025.1:970566-1054652 GCA_036571765.1 Plecoglossus altivelis
CCACCCCCCACCTTTCCACCCCCCACCTCCCACCTCTCCACCTCCCCACACAGCCCCCCCCCCTACCTGCATCTCTCCCATCTCGTTGTTGTGGCGATCGTCCATGTCAGCCATCTGCCTCTCCAGGGCCTCGTTGTGGCCCCTGAGGGCCTCGATCTCCAGCGTGCGGGCCTGCACCTGCCTGCGGTACTCGCTCAGCTCATCCTTGGCCTGCTTCAAGGTGTCCGTGTTGCGGGCAGCGGCCTCGCTCACGCTGGCGAACTTGGAGCGGTACCATTCCTCAGCCTGGTTCATGTTCTTGGCGGACAGGACCTCGTACTGGGCCCGGATGTCCTTCAGAGCCACGGCCAGGTCGGGCTTGCCCATGTCCATCTCAACAGACACCTGCTACAAGGTGCAAACAGGGGCGAGGAGAATACAGGATCATTCGGTTGTGGAGGGTTAATCATCTGCACGATTTGGTCCACAATAACAATGACATTAGTCCCAATCTCGCTACCTGTGGAGTTTAAAAACTTTTGAAGATGAAACAAACTGCATGTTGGTTTTTAGTAATAATGGATTAGCTGTATCATATACACAGTATAGCTCTGCTATTTCCTGTACTGCAATATATCCAGTCTGCAGTGAAGTGTCGGCTCAGAGCTTGAGTGGATGCGATGTAGCCAGTCAGGTACAAAGCTGAGAAGTCATTAGTTCGCCGCTGACTCTGGAGTCCGTGTGCAAGAGTAAGCGATCCTCCTGTCCATTGCTTACATGGCTGTTATACATCTGACTGGCCAAAAGACACCCTGGAGAATATGCATCACCACTCTGTGAGAATCTCTCCAATTAAAAGGTGTGGAAAGATTGATGCCCTGCGACTTGCTGGCCCCAGTCCAGGGTGTACCCTGCCTATGGCCCGAAGCTACTGGGTTAGGCTCCAGTCACCCGTGACCCCTCAATGGGAAGAAGCGGCACTGCAATCCCTCCCAGGGATTAGCAGTAGATAATGGATGGATGGAAAGATTGATCGGTTGAAAATGGCTGCAAGTGACATTAAAGGGAAACTACACAAGTGACTTGTCATTTAAGAAAAAGGTGATATTTTGGTTAGGTTGTTAAGGCTAACTGATCATTAATAAGTTCTATTCATTCTATGCAAAGGAGGAACAGGAGAACCAATCTAGATATCAACAGAAAACACAAGAAAACCTCTCTGTGTTTCTATATAACATTTCATATGTTAAGTTGAAACAGAAGTTTGTAGAAGTTCATTTTTACACCTAAATAGTTCTGTTGGGATACAAAAAGACTGATGCAATGGTCCAAGGGGTTCCCCTTTTTAATGTCAGGGCTAACGTGTCAAATATTGACTTTAAAAAATTATATATAATATAACGCAACAAAGTTTGTAGTTAAGTTGCCATGATGTGGGCACAGACTTGAGTGCTAAAAATGGTTTTGCTACAAGGTCAGTGTGCCTGAATGCAGAGTTGACCCGTATCTACCGCATCCTTGTAGGACCACACCTAGATTCTGCGCTACTGTGTCACCGCATAGACTGGGAGAGTTTTGACACCCCGCAATCATCTTATCTCTAGCTCTCTCACCATCCCACTCTCGATCTTTTCCTCGCTCTCGCTATCTCGTCCCAATCGACCTCTGTCTCAATGTCTTTCTTCATCTCTCGTTCATTCCCTCTTTTACTATAACGTCTGCACACGGTTAAGACTCGGCGTTTAAAGTCGGCGTTTTCTTTGCAGTCACAGAACCTTGGTTCTCTATCATCTCTCTTGGTTAGAGTTTGTTTCCATAAGAACTACCTGCTCCGGACACTGCAGTTTATTTGGCAAGACCACGACTCGTTGCCGCCTCACGCAGCAGAACTGCAGTGTCGTAAATTTTCGAGAACTGTCACTAATCGCAGTGCGCACTCACTTATTTGCCCTAGACGGCGCATGTGCCGAATATTTCAGGTGACCAGATTCTGGTATACGAACGCTGATACAAATGAATTCGTTTTATAACAACTGCACCAATTATAACAATGCCTAGTCTTGTTTCATAAATATTGACACATATACAGTATGTGGGCTTAAAGTACCCATCGTGCAACTATCTGAACTCTCAATAAACATGCAACAGTTCCCATTTAAGTTAACACCTCCATTTTATGTGCAGTTGATGTGTGTGTTATTTTGAATGCGTGCGTGAGTCTCTGTACCTGGGAAGCCTGCAGGGACGCCTGCAGCTCGTGCAGCTCCTCGTCGTGAACTTTCCTGAGGAAGGCAATCTCATCTAAGAGGGATTCAACTTTCTTCTCCAGCTCCAGCCTCGACATGGTGGCATCATCCACGTCCTTACGGTAGTTCTTCAGAGTGTTCTCGGCTTCCTCGCGGAGCTTCGTGTCGTCATCCAGCTTCTCCCTCATGCGGTCCAGGGTCTCGTTCATCTGCACGCAGTCCAGGTGCATCTGGCTCTTCTCGTGGGTCAGCTCTTCCACGCGAGCCCGCAGCTCGCGGATCTCTTGCTCGTACAGGTCGTGGAGACGAGAGGGCTCGTTGTGGCGCTGACGCAGCTGGGTCACTTCGGCCTCGAGAACTTTGTTCTGCTGCTCGAGGTTGTGCACCTTCTCTATGAAGGAGACGAAGCGGTCGTTCAAGCCTTGCATCTGCTCTTTCTCGTTGGTGCGGATGATTTTCATCTCGTTGGTCACGGCCGTGGACTGGGTCAGGTCGATGGAGTCGGGCATGGAGGAGAAGCTGCGCCCGGCTCCCACCTTCCGGTAGCTGGAGGATGAGGAGGCATAGTTGCGGTGAGGGCTGGCACGGTATCCCGTGGAGAGACGAGAGGGGCTGCTGCCCACAGACATGCGGCCAGAGGCCCGGGGAGCATCCCCAAAGATCTTCCGATAAGAGCTGGCGGAATACATGTCACCGGAATAACTCATGCTGACGGTCCTGGAATGCTGATCGGTACTTGTGGAGTCGGTCGCCCGGTGTGAGAGTGTTTATGTGTGGAAGTGGGAGAGAGTGTGAGAGAGAAAGAGAGAAAGAGAAGAGGAGAAAGTGAGATGCGAGTGGAGGCGAAGACAGGTGCCTTTATAGCGCGGGACCTCGAGCATCATTTGACGCAGCGGTGGTAGGGAAGGGGAAACCTGCAAGCTCGTGCAAAAAAAGATATACTCTGGGGAGCACGAGCTCACTCATGCAACTCCTTTTTTTGCCTTGTAGTTCTGACATCTTTACATTAAACGAAATCCTATCTCTGCATACACGAGTATCTTAATGAGCCTAGGACATAAGGGTGACGTGGTCAGGCATTACATTAGGAAACACTGAATTAATCAAATAAGCAATAAGCAACACAGGTATAGCATGTCATTAAAACACAAATAGTTACCAGTTAAAATGTAACCTTACGTTTCCTAATATACATATTTGAACATTTACATAGCTTATCTGCAAAGATTTATTTAAAAAAAAACTTGAACCAAACTATGACACACAGGCTATAAAACAGAAATGGATGTAATTTACGGATACATATTTCACAAGACGGACTTTTTACGCCATGTTATGTTAACCGACTAAACACTGTCATTGCAGTTTTTCTTTGCTGTCCCTGCAAAATGGCACGAGATCGATGTATGTAGATGTGTGCGCCAGCGAGCGTGCCTGTGAGGTGATACTGCAAAGTCCTCACGCCCAGACACCGCATTATCGGAATACGGGATGAGACAAACTGCTCGTCGCGTAACTTGCCTCATTTACAGCCTCATAATGGTGGACTGAATTCTCAACTAAACGTTTGGTCCTTGTTTTCCAAACCAGATCATGTTTCTGTCCATTAAACTCCACCAAATGTATTGTGCAGCATTATTATACTGCCTGCTAGTGCACGGGTACATTACTTGGTTGGTATTAGTAGCAGTGAGGACCACACCGGCAGGGGAAGGTTACCGCGTGGAGGAAGTCTGCTGCTGGCCTTGGTCCTGCATGCGCTCCGGGACAGCGACCACGCCCCTGCAAAGGATACAACGCCCACGCGCCAAGGAGAGTGTCAGATGACTGCAGGGTTTCTAGGTTCAATCAACGGCTCAAATCATCGGAAGCTTTTGCATTTACAGACAAACATCTAGTTGTTTCAAAGTTCAAATTTGTTTCGCTGATTGATTTGTTTGTGGCTGGTTGGTGCTGAGTGTCTTGACCAAACGAGCAGTTCGTCAAATTAGGTAAGCCTGCGTAAGATGTTGAAATAGTAACCCTCATTTCACAACATTTAACTATTAAATTCATGTATTGTTAGCCTTTGCTGGTTATACAATAATATTGCAAACTATAGTCAAGGGAAGCGAGATTTAAGTCTCCTTTCGTTTTCTCATCCCTGTTCATTCCATTTTGAAGTAATCGACAATGTGTAATTTCTTAAATAATTCCACACGTTGTAATTAGATTTCCTCAAACGGAGATGGACCATAAATCCATCTGATGTTTTGAATGTTCTAGATCCCCCGCTAGAGGGCGTAGGGGGATCAGTATTGCTCGGCAACGCAAGAAAGCCAGTGCGAGAAAAGGCAACAGAGTGGGCGGGGAAGAGAGAAAGAGAAAAGCTAAACAAGAGAACGCTAGGAGAAGCCTTCGACACAAAGTGTCTGATCCATCACGGAGCTCCCCCTCTCCCAGCCTCTGCTGTTCTGTCTGCAGGATGCAGCTCTGAACCGATAAGGCAGAATGACTGTGGGTCCTCGTAAAACATTGTCTTCGAGCGCGTCAAACTAATTCACATTGACCACCCAGAAAATCAGTCATTGATAAACACAGAGACCCTGTGTCTCAAACTGTTTACCTGGGCCAGCATTCCGACTGTCTTTGAGCTGAAGGATCTGTATCTGAAGGCCTTATTGAGAGAGAGAATAGCAGTGACTCAGCAGGAAAGGACAGGTAATATAAGAGTTACAGATACTCATGATCAGCACATGGTCTGCAGGGACCAAACCCAG
The DNA here is from genome assembly GCA_036571765.1 of Plecoglossus altivelis. Classification (NCBI taxonomy): domain Eukaryota; kingdom Metazoa; phylum Chordata; class Actinopteri; order Osmeriformes; family Plecoglossidae; genus Plecoglossus; species Plecoglossus altivelis. Next base: position 975,551 of record BROE01000025.1, read on the forward strand.
ATTGAATACTTTGTCGAGCTGGGAAAAGAGGCGAATATCAATGATTTTGTGGCCGTTCCTCTGCGACGCTATCGAAGGTATGAAATGCAATGCTAGACGTGCAGCTCTGAATTGATCAAATGCAGAACCATTTTAATTGGGACACACCACTGTTTTTCATCGAGTTCTTTGGTAGAAATTCAAAGTGGGCTGTTTGCCTCCGCAGTAAAACATAGGCTGCATGGGCTTTCAGCCAGCTCCTTCTCTCAGAAACTCCAGTTCCCATGTACTTTGATTTGCCAGGTGGTCCTCACAGGCAGGCACACACACACACACACACACACACACACACACACACACAGACACACACAGACACACACACAGACACACACACAGACACACAGACACACACACAGACACACGTACATTGTGCATCGTTGGCTGCAGTGTGTGTTTATCATCTCTTCACTCTTAGATGGATTGATCTTGTCTGATGTGAACCCTTCACTTGCTTCCCCAGAGATCTGGCAGTTGACCCGCTCCATCTGTCAACACACACACACAGACACACACACACACACACACACACACACACACATACACAAACAAATGCACGCACACGCTCTGGCCGCCATTTTGGCTCTCAACTGCGGAAGACCATGATCACGTTCTCCTGCTGTCAATCAGAAAGAGCCTCAGATTAATGCATAATCCCCCCGGTGGCCCTGCTCTTCCAGGAAGGAACACCACACTGTTATCCCACATACTGTTTACCGTTATCCCTCATACTGTTGTCAATATTGTGTTGTTGTTGGTTCAGGTAGAAGGCTTACAGGCTTCGACATCTGTCCATGTTTCGGCCTCGCGATCAGAAACAGTTGAATCCAACCACTGAGAGGGGGAGGGGAGGGGGGGGGATTTGAAATGTTGATGAACACGATGCTTTTTCAGACCAGAGAAGTCGTTAGGACAGATACGTTGGCTCAGCCTTGACGCGCTCCAAAGCTCGTTAGAGCGCGGCAGCATGCGCACGCCGGCGTGTGCTTTCTGATCCGACAGGACGGATGGAGGGGGGGGAGGATGTTTCCAGGGAGCGAGGAACGCCTCGATACTGGCCAATCACAAGCACAGAACCAGAACACGGACCTCTGCGTATGTCTCCTAAGGCCACGATGTCGTTGTCTGTGCGTGTGAACGCACTTCGGCCTGCCCAGGCAGGCATATCCTGGCTTAGGTCACATGGAGATGGGTTTGCAGGGAGCTGGGGGTCGTTGTTCAATTGTTGGATTTGCCTAATCTGACAGCCAGGATGGGTGGGTGCAGGGTCAAAGACACTGACACAAATGTATGCGCGCATCCATTCCCCCATCAGATACGGTGTCAGAGTAGACAGTTCAATAAAACCTGCATTGCAGTAGATATTTCCCTCCAAGGTCAGTCACGCAGAATAGGAGAACGATGAAGACACCAGGAGCTACCTCGAGTCGTCACACTCGAGCGGTTCTTACTGCACTGGGTCGTCTTGGAGGTTGCGTATGTATATTTGAGAGATATCGTGTTCGATGGAGTGCGTGTGTGTGTTTGATGGAGTGCGTGTGTGTGTTTGACTTCAAGCGAGTACAAGTGTCTTTGCGAAGGGTTAGATGGAATAATCGCCCCAACTCCCACCGCATGGCCCCTGGGTTTCATCAAACCTCAGCCTCCCCTGAATCCACTAACAGACACCCAAGAAGCACAGAAGGCGATAAAGGTAAACAATGCAGGTAGTGGGGCCATGGGAGAGGTCAGCAAGGGGTCACAGACCTGCATGGAAATCACCCTGTGCTCCTAATACTGGAGCTCTTCTGGGACGGGAAACACTTCCTCTCCTGGCTCTTGTGCCGAGCATGTTTGAGAAGGTTTCTCTGACCTCGTCCCACACCCTTCTCTCTCTGTCTCTCAAAATACATCAATCCTACTAGATATACCTGAGGGAAAACCACCCACCATTGTCTGAAGACAATGGGTGGTTCGAATGAAGATGCACATTTCGGCGCTGGCTCAGGATGACGTATTTGAGCTCTGCGGTGGAGGAACAGCTGAAGGAGGACAAGCTGAGAACCTCCAGAGACGGAGACGCGCCAGTCTGAGTTTGGCCCGTTCTGCTGGACTGCGATTGAACGTCGCTGCTGACAGAGAAAGGGAGAGAAAGATACAGAGAAAGACAGAGAGATAGACAGTGAGAAACAGAAACAGAGAAAGACAGAGAGATAGACAGTGAGAAACAGAAACGGAGAAAGACAGAGAGATAGACAGTGAGAAACAGAAACAGAGAAAGACAGAGAGCGAGAGACAGATAGAGTCAGAGAGATAGACAGTGAGAAACAGAGAAAGACAGAGAGATAGACAGTGAGAAACAGAAACAGAGAAAGGGAGAGAGATAGACAGTGAGAAACAGAGAAAGACAGAGAGCAAGAGACAGATAGACAGAGTCAGAGAGATAGACAGTGAGAAACAGAGAAAGACAGAGAGATAGAGACAGATAGACAGAGTCAGAGAGATAGACAGTCAGAAACAGAGAAAGACAGAGAGCGAGAGACAGATAGAGACAGAGACAGAGAAAGACAGAGAGCGAGAGACAGATAGACAGAGTCAGAGAGATAGACAGTCAGAAACAGAGAAAGACAGAGAGATAGAGACAGATAGACAGTGAGAAACAGAAACAGAGAAAGACAGAGAGATAGAGACAGATAGACAGTGAGAAACAGAAACAGAGAAAGACAGAGAGCGAGAGACAGATAGACAGAGACAGAGAGCGAGAGACAGATAGACAGAGTCAGAGAGATAGACAGTGAGAAACAGAGAAAGACAGAGAGCGAGAGACAGATAGACAGAAACAGAGAAAGACAGAGAGCGAGAGACAGATAGACAGAGACAGAGAGCGAGAGACAGATAGACAGAGTCAGAGAGAGGATTGATGAGGGCATACTAAAAAACGCACCACGAGCCATCAAATAAAGCAGCTGTGGATGCTAGAACCTTCTCACTCACCCTCCATCCTCAGTCTGTTCACTCTGGCCAGGGGGATTGTTGAGAGAAGCTCAGTGTGCCCATCCCCCTCTTCCTTCCTGTAGGGTTCATGGACAAGAGCATTGGGAGCTGGCCATGACCAGTCACGTGTCCGCTTGCGGTCTGCTAGCTGAGGATGAGAGAAAGACAGAGAGAGAGAGAGACCTCTCTGGACGTGCATATCCGTCCATCCTCTGCCGTATCGACTGGTCTTCCTCCAGGAAGACACGCCCTGCCACTCGGCATGTCTTCACATGCTAAGAGATGGGCAGAGGGTTGGAAGTGGAGCTGCTGGATCCATTCACACACAGACACGGACCAGCAGGATAGGTAAACAAGGGTTTCAAATGGTTTATTTCGTTCATGTCACTGACAAATATAAATTACTGCTCCACATTTTTTTTTTTGAAGTGATTTAGCTTCAAGTCAATCCAAATTCGCTCAAATTCTAAAAAGTAAGCGTACAAAATGTCCATGTCTTCTTCTTGCTTGGCAGATAGCGACCCTTCTCGTGTCAGTGAAAGGCAGTCTGCGACACGTGTACGACAGTGGATCTGATTGTGGCGTGATGAGTGGGCGTGGCGCGACCGCAACACGAGTCACAATGACAAGGAATGACCTTTGCAATACATGTCTATACGTCATATATTATATACATCAATATATATATAATATGCTATGGATTTCCTACATTTGTCTGTGTGTTAAGGCTGTCAACCATTTTGTACAAACATAGCCCAGATATACACATTGAAACAAAGGAGTCCCCGAAAGGGTGTTGACATCCATAGCTTCCAGACTGGAACAAGTGGAACCTCCAGGGTCATCTGGGCCTTTTAAGAACCCACACCTGCTCTGAGGCAGGTGCCCGATGCAGCAGGATCTCCACAGAATGTTGAACATCTGCGTGAGCGGTGGAGGACGCGGCGTGTGGGCGCACGCCGCGTGTGGGCGCACGCCGCGTGTGGGCGGACACACGCGGCTGATTTAAGCCCCTCTGCACCATGGTAGCCAGCCCAGCTGGAGTGGAGGGACACACTCACAGTCAGACAGAAAGAGACAGAGAGACACCGAGAGGGAAACAGAGAGACAGGCAAAGTGATAGAGACAGAGAGAGATAGAGACAGATCGAGACAGAGACAGATCGAGACAGAGAGAGATCGAGACAGAGAGAGATCGAGACAGAGAGAGATCGAGACAGAGAGAGATCGAGACAGAGAGAGATCGAGATCGAGACAGAGAGAGATCGAGACAGATCGAGAAAGAGACAGAGAAGGGGAGGGAGGGGTTGGAAGACAGGACAGGCCATGGATGGAGCAGGAACTAGGATCTCAGGATCCCTCCCACAGACAGACATTAATGCTTGGCTCTAACACAAGGCTACTGAAATATGGGGCTGTATTTGCACCTTAAAACAAATCAAAAACATTCATTCCCCCCCCTCCCTTCCCCCATTCCCTCCCGTATTTCCTGTTTCAACATCCCCCGACCCCTCCCCCATCGCCCTTGACCTTTCAAAAATCTCTCTGAAGACAGTGACGGAACAGACAGTGACTGAACACACAGGACGACAGCGCTCAGTCATTCGGACCCTGCCTCTTGGGGCGCCCATCGCCCCCCTTCCTTCAACCTTCATCAGGCTGCTGTTTCTCTAATGGGACGGGCATCCAAATGACGCGCCTGCTGAATTCCAAACTGAATCAGTCAGGAAGAAACTCATCCTATTTGTTGTTGGGGTGGGGGGGGGGGGGGGGGGGGTCCTCTCTTTCCCACCAGGAGCTTGTTGTTACCCAGGTTTGAGTTTCCTTTGGTGCCATGCTGCTACAGTGCAGAGAGGGAGTTGGAAGTAACTAACTGTACATTCACTCAAACCCCCAGCTAAGGGTTCCTCCCTCTGGAGTCAGACAGGAGGGCTGCGCACTGCGCTAACCGTTCTGTCCTCCATGTTGGCGTTGAGTCTCTGGGGTGGAGGAGGAGCCATTAGGTGAGGTTAAAGCTCCGAGGCACGACATGTGTGAACCCACGCTGCAGCTCCTCACCATGACAACACTGCCAAAGCACCCACACGTCACAACTCTTTCCATTTTTGTAACTTTTTTTGTTTGTTTTTTATCCACAATTTTGTTGTATTTATTTTATATTTTTTTTGGTTTGGGTTTCGTCATTTCCCTGTTGAGAAGGAAATGCAGCTTTTTTTCTCTATTTTTTTTCAATTAGGCAAAAAGTTTCCCCACCACAAATCAAACATATGAGTTCTAGGAGCACTGAGCGGTAGATTCAACACAACAGCCCAGAGGCACGAAAGACGCGTTCTAAAAAAGACCTAAGTATTACTATGCTGTGCAAACAGACCACACATAGAAAACCTCACAACACAAACAATAAAAGATTGAACTTATGATATATTTATATATATATATATATAATCCATTTATATATTTAGTATATTTAAATCTAATAAATACTTTGTATTTCCCTGTTATCGATATACATAAAGAATCTCTCTTCAAACTATTTACATTGACGTTACTAAAATCTGCTGAAATAATAAATAGCTACGTTGGCAAGGCAACGGAGACGATCTGTACTCCTGTACAACGGTTGACCTTTTTCACGTCGTTCGACCTCAGCGAGAGCTAAAAGCCCTGATAGGGTCTGACGCTGCTCTTAGGAAGGAGGGGGCAGAATGTATGGCTGCCTGGATGTTGTTCCATCAGAGCCATGGAGCAAGCCTGGAATGTACTGCCAGTCTCCCTGGGCTTCAGTAGATGTACAACTGTCTCCCTGCTCTCTACCGACTTGCTGCTAGCGACTGTGGCTAGCCTGGTCACACACACACACGCGCACACACACGCACACACACACACACACACACACTAGATGCACAACAACGCCACCGTCATCAGAGAGAGTAAGACAAACGGTTTACCCCACAACACCCTCCCTCTCCCTCTCCCTCTCCCTCTCCCTCGCCCTCTCCCTCCCCCCACATTTAAATCTCATGCTGCACATATACTTTTTTTTTCTCCTCTCTCCATTTTCTTGTCCTTCTTCCTTGTAGTAGATCTGAATGGCTAGGCGCAGACATACACCGCAGGGGGTGCAAACGAAGACACGACAACAGATGACGAGCTTCCCAGTGACGGGATTCAGAAACGGCCCGTCCTTAAAGCCCAAGTGATGGACGCTCGCACATCTGCCGTTCACGACAACAAAAGGATGACATGACGGCCGCCGCTAGTGTTCTAGAACTCCCCGTGTGTGGGGGGGGGAGGGGGGGTGAGGGGATGTGGAGGGGCGGGCGTGGGTAGTGCAGACAGACAGCTCACTTTTAAAGGCTAGACGACAATCACCTGATATGACATGACTACTACAGCTGCAGTGCCTTTGGGGCATGTGTTTGACCCAGCCACTCACTGAGACAACCCTTCCTCTGTTTTAAGTGCAAAATACCGTGTTGACGACGGTCACCCCGGCGAGCAGGTAGACCCGCCCCCTGTGCCGCCACGTTCGGAGGGATCGCTCTCATAGGACGTGTAGGAGGTGTGGGGACTGGTGCTGGGAGGGCTCAATCTCAGAACAGCTTTTCATTGGCTCCCGGAGCGAACTAAACCAGAGAGTAGGGAGATGGGTGAGCACATTCTCTGGCTGCAGACGCCAGGAGAGACGGAGAGGGCTGGTGGACACCAGACGGGGCCCAACATGTTTTTGTTTTTTTCAATCCAGTGCACCCGGATTGGAGCGTAGTGTCAAAGAGGGCGGAGCCTCAAAATGGATCCTCCCCCTGATTGGCTGGAGGGCGGGGAGGGGGCGCGAGCAGGTGTCTCAGTGGTGTTGCCGGAGGCAGAGGGGGCGGGACAGAGGCGGTACAGGCAGTTTGAGGCGCCTCAGGATTGGTCAGATGGGTCTTGCTGGGACGAAGGATGGGACGTGGAGGGGGGAAGGAGGGGAGGAGGAAGGAGGGGAGGATAGGTTTGGGAGTGAGGTCTGATTGGCAGAGACTTGGGGAGAGCAGGGGAAGAGCTAGGCAAGGGTGTTGAGGGTGTGGGTAGGGGTGTAGGGGTCAGCAGGGTGGGGGTTACAAGGCTGTGCTCCTATAGGCTGCAGGCCAGCCCAGCCTTCTCCTGAGTGTCCTGCAGGCGACGCAGGCTGGCGCTGGAGTAGCCCTCATCACTGCAGCTGCTGCGCAGGCTGCCGCGCTCATCAGAGTCACTCACTCCGCTGGTGCTCCACTCCAGGTCCCCCAGCAGATAGTCTGTCCCCTCAACGTCCACATCCAGGTCCTCTGTGGTAGGTGACAAACACACACACATTACCACTGGGAATACACACCACAAAAAAACACACCATTCTTGCGTTGCAGTCTATGTTAAAGACAGCATATATATGAAAACCCACCTTATCACCCAACATATCAAGTGTGCGTGTGTGTGTGTGTGTGTGTGTGTGAGCCCTCACCCGGGTCGGAGTCCGACTTGTCAGAGGAGTGTGTGGAGCCGGTGCTGTCCATGCGTGTGCGCTCCACTCCCAGCTGCTCCAGACGCCGCTGCAGGTGTCTCTGTTCCCTCTGAAGCTGCTCCAGAGCATGTTGGGCCCTGCGCTCGCTCTCCTCCAGCCTCTACACACGCACACGCACACACACACGCACGCACACCACACACACACACACACACACACGCACACACGCACACGCACACACACACGTTACACCCCTGCAGGGACCTCTCCTTTGTGACTAGGCGATGCGTCAGGCCCTTTAGGACACAGCCCTCTGGGTGACACTGTCCCACCCAAACTTTGCACAACAGTGGTTTCCTTTGTCCGAGCGCTTCCAAAGGGCCGTAGGGCTGTTGGACAACTTGTACAAACAGGTCGCTGCCGACCTTGGAGGCGGAGAAACTGATGAACGGCTCAACACACACACACACACACACCTTGATGTGCTCCTTGGCCTTCATCAGTAGACTGAGGGTGGTGTGTCTGCTGGTGTCTGGTCCCAAGGGAACGAGGGATTTCAAGCGCTCTAAGCACAGCCGGAGGTGTGCCCGCCTGTGGGGAGGGAGGGAGAGGGAGGGGGAGAGAGGGAGATAAGGAGAGAGACACGCGTCACTTCACCTCGTACGTCTCAGAATGGGATGAATGTCAGTCCCTGTTATAACAACACACTTGCATGAGCATCATTTACCGTAGACGGAGGATGATATAAACCCTTTAAATGCTCTGACACTGCGATCAGACACTCTACCTGTCTGTTTATGTGCGTGGATGTGTGTGTGAGAGAGAGGAAGCCACATGGAGAAAGAGAAAAAGAGAAACAGAGAGAAACAGAGAGATAGAGAGCAAGAGAGAAAAACAGAAAGAGAGTGAGAGAGAGCTAGAGAAGTAGAAAGAGAGCGGTAGAGAGAGAGAGAGGTAGAGAGAGAGAGAGAGGTAGAGAAGTAGAAAGAGAGCGGTAGAGAGAGAGAGAGGTAGAGAGTGTGTTGGTGTGACAGGCTTGGCAGCTGCCAGGGTGTGGTGGGAGTTGCTAACACATGACCTGTTACACAACACTCCCATATCCAGAGTGCTCCATGCATGCACACTGCTGTAACAGTGTGTGTGTTCCTCTTACAGCAGCAGGTATGAAGTACACTTCACTACACAGTTCTAAACAACCGTGCAACAAGTGGACAGAACCTAAAGTGAAGAGATATTCACTGTGTTCTGCACTGCTGCGTTTCTTCCTGCTCTGCACAGTATTTGGTTTGGAGAAGCTGTTTAAATCTCCGTAAGAGAGAGAAGGGACTCGTTTATCTGCGGGCTGCTTCCTGTTTCCACACACACACACGCACACACACGCACGCACGCACACACACGCACACACACAGGTCCAGGTGCTGACTCCCAGCTGATCCCTGGACCAGACTGGAGCCCAAAGTGCAGGAGACGGAGGTTGCGTAACACCAGAGGGGAGGAGGAGGTGTAATGTTTACAGCTCAGGCGTCAGCAGCCAGACAGGGACCAGGCTTGTGTTGGTTAAACAATGTCAACTCAGCTGCGGCTGTGCGGGTGTGGAGACCTGTCTGCGGCCTGTCTGAGAGGGCTGTGTGTGCTGGCCAGGAGAGGTGAGGAGCTGGCTCATCCAGACCTCCTATGTGTCTTGCATGCAAGTGAGTTTTGCTCTAATTCACTTCCCGATCGTGTCTTTTTGGACATGAACAGATCAGCTCTACCCATAAGATCCACCTAGCACACCGACCCTTGCCCCCAGGGTTGTGGCCCTAGCCCCTGGGGTGAGTTCCAGGGTGTGGTGTCAGGTCACGTTGCCCTACCCTGGCTGCATAGCTGGGATGGTGGTGCAGAGCCCAGGTGGGGCTAGCGCTCAGTAGCTGAAGCTATAGCTAATGCGTCAGTGTGCTTTTGCTGGGTCGACTGCAAGCAGGGCTCTGCCACAGCAAACTCAGTGTTTGCTAGGAGATTAAATAGAGCCTTCATTGTTTGAGTTCCCAGTCCACCCATCCACACCCGCACACGTGCACACACGCACACACACACACACACACACACACACACACACACACTTCTCCCACTCAACAGTGAGATTGTCTTCACAGTCAAGTGAATCAACGGGATCAGGGTGCCATCAGTCCATCTATTTCTGTAGCAGTGCCTGTGCTGGAGACAGTGCCTGTGCTGGAGACAGTGCCTGTGCTGGAGACACAACACATCCATGCAGACATAACGTAAGTATCGGTATATCTAGAACGGGCCAGTTCAGAGTGTTGGAAGAGGCCTGCATCCACCTGCGGTGCTGTGGCCTGGCCTAAGGCCATGCATTATTCAGTCTGCCTGGATGCCATCGAGGAGGAGCTGGAGCTGAAGTTGAGAGCTGCTGTCTCCCTGCGGAGGAGCTCGCTAGCACCATTAGCATCGGGAGCTAGCGGATCATAGAGCAGACTAGCGTACCCTGCTCTGTCATAGCTTATTAGCTGCTCATTACTCAGGTGGTGAGGGAGGATGAGGGGGCTTGAGTGCTCTCTCCGCGGGTGCCCTGGGAAACTGGAGAGCAGAGAGGCAGTGGACAGGAGGAGGCAGACGCGCAGGAACGGAAAGAGCCACAACTCACCTGTTCTTCTCCATTTCGTTGTGCGTTGACCTGCAGACAGACAAGAGGCAGGGATTAGAGGCTCGTCCATGTGGAGGTCGCTCCCTGAGTGTCTCGCTGCAGGGGAGGGGGGGGGGGGGGGGGGGGGGAGGGAGCACACCGCACAGGAGGAAGAGACACAGGCTGTGTGGGAGTTTATAAACCAACAGGAAGCAACAGGAAGCGCCGCAACGGCAAAAATATATACTCTCCAGAAATGAAAATGACAGGCGTACTGTGAAACCGAAGGCTGTTTATGTGATGGGAGGTTTGGCGGACTGGAGCTGCACACACACAATGATACGCTCACAGACACACACACACACAGACGGAACGACAACGGCAGCCAAGGGAGTAAACTTAGCAACGGTAACTAGAAACAGAAAGGTCCCTTCTCCACCATGGCTGGGACCCTCACTAGGTTGCAGGCCCTGCAGCACTGGCTATCAGGGTCAGGGACGCGGCGTACACTTCTGGAGGGAGGAGGGAGGGAGGGAGGCACGGAAGAATAGAGACAGGGATGGGGGTGGGGAGCACCAGCAGAGGGAGAAGACAGGGTGGGTTTGGAAGCTGAGAGAGGGTGTAAATAGAAAGAGACAGGATAGGGAGTGCGACATACAGACAGAATAAGGGTGGTTGATCGACAGAAAGTCTTAACGTAGGCCCTCGTCTGGTGACCACCCAGTGTAAACTGCAACCCCCCACCCCCACCCCACCACCGCCTGACATGGCTAGCCCCCAGCACAACCTCTCAGAATACTCCTGTTCTGTCTTCCTGCTGTCATCTTAGAGCAAGCCTGGGAATCGCTCCAGGGATTCAAACAAGCTCTCCCGATCCAGCCCAGTTCCCCAGCTAACAACACCCAGTCAGTGAGCTGAATCTAAGCTAAGCTAGCAGAACTAGACAGCACAGCATGGCTGTGGCTGCATAACACAGAGTACCACAGACATAATTAGAAGTGGAGAGGGGGGGCAGGCTGGCTACTGGTGAAACCCATTTCCCAAGAGGGCAGGTCAAATGGTAGAAGGGGGAGGAGTACATCTCAGGCCTTTAAACTGTATCTCCAGCCAAGTGCATTCCTATGGGCTTGAAGCAAGTAATGACATAACACTGCTGTCCATATTACTATCCAGCACAGGACCCCCTTCACTTAAACCTGCCGTCCATGGTCACTAGATACACACACGGTGCAAAGCCCTTTGATAAGATATAAAGACTCATTTGTATAGGCCACCATGTTAATGATGACTTGAAAGCATTAAAGCCCAACTAGACCTTGACAATGCAGTGCCTATGGCAATGCGTAACATTTCCATAATGCCTGTGGTTTTTCCCTTTCATCCTGTTTACTAGAGGGGACAATTGTACTGCTGCTATGCCTACAGAGGAATAGCAGCTTATTTGAAAGCAATTAAAGGAAAGAAAGGCCATGTGAGATGAGGTTCTCTGGTTGCAGCAGTAACATTCTAACGTTCTTAGGCTGGTTCCTTTGCTGAATGGGGTCATACAGTGAGCCCTGCTATAGGGGCATGCAGTATGTTTGTGAGAAAGAGGAGTGGGAGAGGGTGGAGAGAGGTGGGGGAGGAGGAGTGGGAGAGAGGTGGGGGGGGGGGGGGGTGGGGGAAGAGGTGGGGGAGGGGAGTAGGAGAGAGAGGGGGAAGAGGGAGGAGAGAGGAGGGGGAGGAATCCATCTACGTAATGGAGGAACTGGAGCTCCTGACAAGACCGAGAGCAGAACAGGAGGGAGGAGGAGGAAGAGAGCAGGGGAAGAGAGAAGGGAGCGGGGCGAGCAGGCGGACACATTCACTGCCATTAACAAAGCAGACTCCATCGCCCTCCCTTCCCAACATGCCATATGCAATGGGGAACACAGATAGGAGCTGGAAGTCTGAGTGGAGATGTGTTCCACTAGCTGCTATCCTAATGCTGCTCCACTTCATTCTTTAGATATGGGAAAACTGAAGCTGGAATAATCAAAGGCTTAAGTTCAATCAACAGGGACACCAGTGGAGTACAAAATTGAACGTGACTCTACCACTTCTAATCAACTGAGCTCGAATGGTGAACCATCTAATTAATTGCTTATGTGGCGGCAATACCATTAAGTTCAAGCGTAATAGCTTATAGATCAGCCATCTCACAGAAGGGATTTGTGGTGCAAAAAAAAAAAATGATCACAGAGCAAAAATATGACCGAACAACAAAATGCCTAGCAACAGAGCAGAAGCAGTCTCTAAACGCAGGACATTGGCTTCATCACAATCACCAAGCTGACAAAGTGTTTGCAGATCAACTGTTCCCTGGGGATACCTGTTTATCTACCCATATGCATCTGAAGCTATTAGTCCTCTTACATATGTTATTCTTCATTAGAAATGTTATTCAATTGTATCCAACCTCAGAGAGACCTCATTGCATTGCATTCCATTTACAGCAAGCAATGAACCAAAGCATTTATTAGTCCACTGTATGCCTTCCATAAGCAAATCTAAGAACCAGATGTCCTTGGAGACCAAACTAAATATTTGAATAACATCAGGTTCCAATTACAAAGCAAGCTTAGGTGGATGGGTGTGTGTACTATCTATAGATACATACACATACACACACACACACACACACACACACACATATACACACACACACACACACACACACACTTGACCACTACTTAAACCCTATTCAGCTAACTGTCACAAAGACATCCTGACACAGATTAACTAGGTGGCTAGTTTCACAGCTACATGTCAAGGTAATCAGGCTAACAGCTTGCAGTTCTTCTCTGCACAAATCCAGTCTGCTGCCAATAGATGGGTACTAGTAGCCACTTGCAGGATTCATATCACTGACTACTTCAGCTATTCAGCACAGTATGACCTTACTATTTACACACACTGACACATCATCGATCCTCCAATTGCATAATTCCAGTACTGGCAATACAGTATTTGTCAATATCTGTCTACATGTGATAAGACCATGTCGTGGAAGAGGAGTAGTATATGTGTTCATGTATAACACTGAACAGGGTCAGCCAGGGCAGTAATTGGGACGAACTGTGTCAGATTTACATACCTGCTGCTAATATTTTTTTTGCTTTTGTTTTTCCGCTTTAGACTGTCCCGTTCTTTGCTGCTGGTGAACGGTAACATAGACGCATAGCCATGTTCAGCTTCTGCAAAACAAACACGAGATATAGGTCAGGCTCGATAGAGATTCTTCGATAATTAGTTAAACAAAAGAAAATAGACGAAATGCAGGAAACAGAAAAGACAAAGTTAGCTTTAGAAAGGATGGGGTGTTTTGTCACAGTATCTGGCAATGACCGGCATAAACATACATACGCAGAATGAATGAGCGTTTGTGTTTTATACGAATTGTTTAATATCATCTTAAATATGTTTGGCCAAAAATGATGTCATCTGAACTCGAGTAAACCCCCATTTCCGAGCCACAACACTGGGTGGGGAGCGGAGAGAGCTTGGACCTGTTCATTACATCTTCAAGCCCCCCAGCAGTCGCGCTTCTATGAAAGAAACCTATACACGTTTCTCATTCAAAACATCCGAGTTTTTTTATATTTATTGCTGCAACATTCGCACATATTGAATCCCCGTGCAATGTTTTTCGTTACAAATCCCGTGATTTCGAAAGCTGGGTATTCGCAATGTCTGGACAACCATCAAAAGTGATTCTCTGACGACTAAAGATAGCGACTGATTCTAGAGGGAAGATTCGGAGTAAACACAAACAACAATACGCAATGAACATGCAACAAACAGTCAACCACCATCTGAGGGAATACTGACCATGCAAAAGCATAGGAATCATGGCGTAAATAATGGGTTCGTCATCTCCAAAATGACAAGAGCAACAATGCACCATAGCTGTATGATATCATACCTCTTTCCCTGCGATCAAGGTACTCGGCGGCTTCAATCAACATCTGCACCATTTCGATAGCCGCCATGTTCAACAATAACACCGATAAAATCACAATCCTGGGTCAAAATGTGTACAACAATCGGACGAAGTCAGCTAGAGCTTGGTTAGCCTTCTCTGTGCAAAAATGCTTGTCGGTAGCAGTAATAGCTGCACTGCAAAGTATATATTTTAATACTTCACCGATAAATGTGCAGGATTGACTTTAGTTAGTTTATTTACTGGTTACAGTGGGTCAATGATTAGCTAGTTGGAGAGCTAAGAGAGTTGGTCAAAAATTCTGACGGTAAGGCTCGCGCAGACACTCGTTGATAGATAACTAGCTAGCTCTTATGCTAACGTTTCTTGGTGGAAGCTGCCAACAAATAGTGACTTTGACTAGTAGCAAAAAAAGTAGAATATCACTCAAGGTTTGATGACAAGATAAAAAGCACCAAAAGTACGGGATGTTTTTAAAAAAAAAACTATGTCGTACTGATTGTCACCTTCAAGAAAACAGCGAACGTTAGCTAAACTAAACTTAGCTGGTAACGTACAAAAACCAGGGGGTGTCAACGACGCGCAGCCAACAACATCAAATCAACAACTAGTCAGCCACGTTAGATACAAAGAATTTTCGCTTCAAAGTTTACCAATAAAAATATTTGTCTTTTTTTGTACGCAATCGTATTTGTCCAACGTGTTTAAAAAAAAATCTATCAACAATTGAAGCAGCGAATGAATGTTACACTAGCTTGACGAAGTGTGGCTGGCTAAATAAATGATGCTGGTACAGCCTGCTTGCAAACGGCGTTGGCTGGTTGATCACGCGTGGATTGTGGTAGTCACGAGCTGGAAAACCACAGTGGAAAACGGTGTTTGTACAAAAAAAATGATCGTCGGCAATGGTTAATGGACTAGATGCCTTGCTATCCAGCTACGTGTGTTGTTGATTCCGTCTGTGGTGTTTTTTGCTCTACTGTACTTTTCATTAAAAAAAGAGTAGATGCTATGATTGGTTACCCAAAATGGTATACTTATTTTTATTGGTGGTGACAGGTGTCACATTTGCCATATGTATCTCTAAAAAGATGGGGTAGTAGGCAACTGGTAGACTTTTCCGCCATGTTGGTGTCAACAACACCTTTTTATCATGCTTAGAAAAATCGCTTTTGGTGCCACAATGGACCCAGTTTCCTTATCATGGATCCCAATAAGCCAAGACTAGTGCATCTATTGGCTCCGTTTTTGTGAGGCCTGTAACCATTGGCTATAATATCTACAGTTTATATCAAAGGCCCACCTACGTAAAATAACCAACCCAAAGACCACGCCTTCCTGACATGCTGCTTTCGCTGTGTATCGCAGCCATTGGGCCGCGCTATGTTGTTGGCCTTCGTTCCTTTTCAGTGATTGGCCAAAATCACATGCTGTGTTTTTATTGGTCTGTAAACTGGTACTGTTTAAAGACGTATCTCACTTAAATACATTGTTAATTACCCTGAGCTTCACGGACCCTTCATTCATGAAAATTATAAACCCGTAAATAAATATGCAAAATTTGAATTCATTGTAACAGATAAAATCCTAGATTCAAATCAATCTTTACAAACACTTACCTTACAAATAAATACTGTCTCATCAGTTTTTGAAGAATATTGTGTAAATATTGTGCATTGACATAACAGATGTTGAATGTTCATGTAGGATAATGTATCCAGGTAATTTAACATTATAAACCGATTAGAAAAAAAGCCACAGATATTGTGGGTAGTTACACCTGGAACTAAAGCAGATGAAAACAAGTGTGGAGGGATGTGATCGGATTAGTCAACACAGTAAACACATAGCTGTAGCAAATTTACAACAAGTTTCAAGATCTACAAGAAAACAGGGGCAGGACTATAACGGACATTTTAAAACATTTATTGAAATAAAAATGCACAAGCTACAATCAGAAACCAACACATGGTGTCCACATGGCTCCAATGGTCACCTCGCAACGTTTTCAGTATTTACATCATTTTCGTGTGGAAGTTGTGTCGAACCAATAAACGAAAGAATGTCAACAACAACAGCAACAACAAAAAAAGGAAAACATCCCCAAAGCCGAACGTGTCGAAGTCTACAGACCACAGGATCTCACGGCTTTCCATCTTCAGGCGATAAAGTCCAGTGGTCTATTGAATCCACCTTTTCTGTTCATGTACTGCCTGAAGGGGAGGGGGAAAAAAAACATGACATCACTGCAGCCTTTGCAGCACTCATACATTACATCATCATCCACCAATGAGAGAGGCTGTCTGCATCCAAACACCTGCTACGATGATTGGTGCAACAAGAGCAAGCGATAACCAGAGTGCACGCTAACAGCGGTCTCTCAATAACATACGAAACTTTACAAGCATGCTAGTTCTAATAAGCGCTTGCAGATATCAACAGCAATGCTTAATGAAGGACAAAGCACATTGCAGAAATAGATCATTAGTCTATGGATGCATCCATTCCAATGTCAACTGATGCAGTTGAAAGATAGTTACAGGAAAATGTAGTGGAATACGAGTGTGCCTGAGATTGATTAACATACCTATACTTTCTCTTTTGGGATACATTGATCGCATGGGCATTCACCGCTCCGTCAGTTTTCTTCCCCTGTGTGAAGGTAAACACGTTCCACATTCAAATGTGTTGCTTTTAAGCACTGTGCCTTACGAGTTTACTCTTCAAAAGAAAACAATGTTACAAATAAAAACGTGTAAAAAGACCCGTAACAATCTTGGGGAAAACTTATGCCCCCTGGTGGAAAGAACCAAAAATGACCAAGAGAAAATAAAATACCTTGGTGGTGTCGAAAGAGCCAAACCCCATGATTTTCATCATCTCAATCTCATCTTCAGTTTTTCCCTGCATGTCGGCCTCTGTTCAAAGAAAACAATCATACATTTTGTCGTGACAACATCCAGCCAAAGTGCAAATAGTAAGTCTTAAAAGCGAACCGGTAAATGAAATGAAACTAATAGCAACAGAAGTTTCAACCGGTGAAGTGATCCAAGATCTTAGTTTAAGCAGTTTGTTTAAGCACCAGAAATCGGATGCTCCTTGACGGTCTTCTCCTTTGAATCATCATCCCGTCTGTCCTTCTGCCTCGAGGGAGAACCGGAGGTAGAGCGGACACGACGCGGAGACCTGCGAGTGGAAAACGAACATGATTAAAGGACGGGTTATCGACACTAAGAGAGACGGTCTCTAACTCTACGCAACGCAATCTTATAGCATCTTAATTTGTAGTCATTCGAACCTTTACAACACAACGCCCCTTCCTTCGGATCGTAAAACCAACGACCACATGTGTCTCACCTGGAACGTCGCCTGTGGGGAGAGCGTGACCGGCTGCGTCGCCGGTCCCGGTCTCTGTCCCTGTCCCGAGATCTGGAGCGCTCCCTCTCCCTGCGCCTTCTCTCGCGGTCCCGGGACGTTGAGCGAGAACGGCGCCTCTCTAATGACAAAATTGGAGATAAAAATGAACACATACTAGTTATGGGTCTTGTGTTCTTTGATCGAATTGGATACACACACAAATACGTTAAAACGGACTGTATGTTACTGCTGATATTGATAACTGATCATGATAGACTAATAAAGTATTTTACGGTACGAGCGCCATCTCTGGTTTAGTATCAAGCATGTTGTGCTAGTTTGTTCAGATATAGCTAATCAATTACTAAACGAATACGGCCTTAACTCACAATTACAAAAATCATGCACAAACAAGCCAGGTGTCTGTATTAATCATTGACAAAAATCATATTCGGAAGTAGTTTGTTAGTTGTCGTTGTAGCTACTGTATCCCAGTTAGCTACCATTGTTTGTGAAGCATTACAGCTAACGACTCGTAATCACTAACCTCGTCTGGGCGGAGAACGACTTCTACTTCTCCCCATTATCCTTCCCACCTAAATGACTTGCAGAAATAAATGTAAACAAAAGTGCAATTAACACTATTGTAGACAATTCACAAGATAAATTCGTAGGCTCCGGGTTGTTCAACGCAGAAGACTTTTCCAGAATTGGACGTCAACGACAGGAAAACGGATATCTTTCCTTCAGAATGTTGCTGGGCAGTTTTTCTCTGTCGCCACCTACAGTACGGGAGGCAGATAACACGCGGTTACTCTTTAAATGGCAGATAAGCGACAAATAACACAACGCTAAGTATGATCGGTCGACCACAGATAAATTATCTCCAAACACGTTTTCAATAGACAATTTAGACAATTTAAATTTGGTTATTTGCGTCAGCTGGTCGTGCTCAGATCAAGAATACTTTGGCTGCATTTACTCAATCAAAGAGAAAACGTAATTTCTAACACTCACTAAACCATTTCTTGCCGTTATCATGTATGATGTGGATCCGTGTTTCATTTAAGTGTTAGCATGATAGTAATATGTTTTTAAATGAATCCTTTAATAAAACACAACAAACCAAATTGGACTAAATTCAACTTGATGTTTAATGACTGGTACATTGTTTTTGCAACTTTCACTTTACATTCTAATATGAAAAATAACTTAAAAACCAACGTCGACATCACACATCAGCATTTAAGAACAGCTAATGATCATAAAAATAATTACAGCTGTAGAGGTATTTTTACACACTTTCAAATAAAAAGAAGAATAGTGGAATGTTTAGTGTGGGGCTTCAATTGCATCAACAAGCGCAGGATTCTTTCTCGATATACTTTTCTTGATATTAGTGACATTTAAAGCAGCCTGTTGAATGTTGGGAGCTTTCGTTTTCTTCAAATCAGTCATTTATTTGTCCCTGCTGTGTATAGTTAGTCGAAGGGGAGCCCATTTTCGGTTTGTTAAGAGCATTTCATATCATATCAGCATTTTTCTACATGGACTGTTCTGCATCTGCACTCGCAATACATTTCTGTGACATTCATTTGACATTCAAAAAACAATAAACATTAGCCGACGATTTTATGATGATGCTGTGAAGCAGTTATGATTATATACACGTGTGTGGAGTGCACGATGCATGAGATAGGGTGCATAAAGGATGAAGAATGTGGCTGATTCTATTTCAACTTGCAAGGTTGTGGATGTTGGAAAAGAAGATTCGATGCCATGACAGTGGAGGAAAGAGGGAGAGGTACATCGAACATACACCTGATCCGATTCTAACCCTATGTATAAACAAGGAAATACTTCAACACAATCTTTCAGAAATGCTCTGATATCACGGAAGCAGGTGAAAACAAACGCATGGTGGGGAGTCATTTACATTAGAAGTGATGGGCATGTGTGTACGCGAGTGTACGTGTGCACGTGTGGTTAGAAGCGTGTCAAGTGTCAAAACAGTTTGTCCATGAGTGCCTCCCTCAGGTTTCTGCTTTCTCTTTCTGCTTCTTGCTCTTCTTGAGGAAAGACGGGGCCTTGAATTTCTTCTTCTTCTTGGAGGGGGACTTGGAGGGGGAACCCTCCGGGGTGTTGCCCAGGGGCTTGGCCGCAGGGGCGGTGGGCGTGTTTGAAGCCGGGACTGAGGTGTCATTAGTCGACAGAGCCTTCATCCCTTTCTCAAGCTCCTCCTCCTGCTGCTTCTCCTCCTCTTCTTTGCCGTTGGGGACTGCCGAGTCTGTCTGCCCCTCGTCTGGACCAGGGGTTGTTGGCGCCAATACAGAACCAAAGCAGAGGTCAGAATCCAGACTTTTCTGGGAGGAGTAACAGGGTGCAGGGACGTGACATGGTGACTTTGCACGGTTAACGTTGCCTACAGGGAGGTACGTCTTTTTGCAGCTGCTTTGCAGAGAGCCTAACATGCTTGGTTCATGAGGGTGCAACAAACTGACAGCTGTTCTCAGTACTTACTATTGACACAAGATCTTAGCACCAGAGGAGTGCCCTATGAGTGACAGGCCAGAGGAACACAGACATAGACAGACACAGAGAGACAGAGGGAGAGAGGTACACAGCGTGGGTTGTGGAGACAAGTGGAATGCACTACATGATGCTGAAAATGTGACACGCTTACGACGAAACTACAGAACTAGAACCACATTTCACACACACACGCACACACTCACACACACACACGCACACACACTCACACACACACACGCACACACACACACACACAAAGCTGTACCATCCTGATTGACGTCCCCATGTTACTCATTCAAATGTCTTTCCAAATCTATTTAGTGAGTCAAATTACTATTCTCTATTTATTGTTTCAAGTTCAAGTTAATTGTCATATGTACGGGATACACAGTAAGTATACTGTGCAAGTATACAAGTACAATGAAAAGCATTGTGCCGCTAAGCTATCTACAATAGTGCTGTTTTGAATATCAAATACGTAGCAGCGGACAATAATAACAATCAACAACTCATGGCTATATCTAAGATATAGCCAAGATTCTGGAGATTCCAGTTCAATATGTTTGATGAGAGTAACATGGGCTTTCAAAGAGCCGTTCAGGAGGTAGGGAGAAGAGCAACAGGTAAGTCGTTCCATACCCAGGTATGGAACTGACATGGAACTATGAGTGGAAGCAAGCCCCAGGTAGCCTGGATGCAAAGCAAGGCGCAGCTTGTCTGTCTGAGCCCCAGGGCGGGGCTGCTCACCTGCGGGTGGAGGGTCACAAGGGGGAGGGGTCTTTGGAGGGGAGGTAGCTGGAACAGTCTCCGTGTCGTTGGCCACCTCCTCCCCTTCTAATACACACACAATACCCGACACACACACAATACCCGACACACACACAATACCCACCACGCACACACAAATACAGACCGCACACAAACACCCACCACACATACACACAAATACAGACCGCACACAAACACCCACCACACACACACAAAGAGGAACACAGAGGCGCAGTGCCCAAGAAGGTGAGGATGCGCTTGGAGGCGTGCAGAAAGTGAGTATATTGTGAGGCCAAGTAGTGAGTAGAGCACAGATAAATAAATAAAACAACAACACATTAATAAGGGCATTAAACACCAGGTGTCTGGTGCCATGACATTAGAAGTGGCTGGAGAGACACACAGAGCGTGAGGGTTAGCGAGGAGTCTTCCAGGACTTACCTTCTATCTGGCCTTCCTGGTTTCGCTGCACCTCCTTGCGATACTCCTCCAGCTCCTGGTCTGTCAGCTGATTAAAGGGGTTGGGTGTCTCCGGCTCCAGAGGTTTAGGAGGTTCCTCAGGAGACTAGGAAGATAAAGGTAAACATTTGACCATCAGGACTTTCAACGCCAGCCCATTTAGACAAGTAGGTTCTGGAACATTCATGCTGCGCCTGCTGTGGTTTTGACCACAGAAGCTTTGGGATCGTACCGGCGGGCTGTCCACTGTTATGACGCTGGCTAGCACTTGGGATTGTGGACCTGCAGTCTTCATGTCCTGGCGGTTCTGCTGTCGGATCTGGGAAGGAGAATTTCAAAAACCGACGAGTCGGATGACGGATCACATGAGGTGCCGCCCACATGGAGAAAGGATGGGTGAATGGGGGAGGAAGAAAGGCTTGTTCACCTTGTTTCGTGTCTCCAGCACCTCCTGAGGGTTGGTGAAGAGAGGGACAAACTGGTTGGGGTTCTCTATTTTGATGGCGGTGCTTCCTGCCTGGGTCATTTCCTCTGACTTCAGCCACTGTGCGTGAGGGCAACAGAACAATATCTCACAAGTCAGACATACGTATTCGATACTTGAATCCGTGCTATACAAATACCCATGCAAAGGAAAGACAATGAGAGGCATGACTGAATATCTCTCAGTTTGGCCATTTCAACAGCAGCATCAGTTCTCCAAAGGAGTGCTGATCGGAATACAAGGATCTACATCCTAGATTGACTCCAGACAGTACAGTTTGGATGTCATAATCAGAATCATTATCAACATGCATTCATTGGCATGTCAGCGTTGTGGAACACAGAGAGCATGCAGAGCCAGCTCCCACCACTAGAGGGCCGTGTCTCTACAGCAATTGACTGGCAATGTGCTTTCTTTCCCCTGCAATGCAGAGGACAGGAGCAGGGGAGGGGGGAGGGGGAGGGGGGGCTGAGGTGAGGGGGCGGTACAAGAGGGGAGGGGAGTGAAAGAGAGGGTACACAGTCTCCTCCCAGTGACGTAAGAGGGTCTTTTGTGTTGGTCTGTCTGAAACAGACTCCACATCCTGCTCTGCAGTCCTCCCCGTGATGGGCAGCATGCTAGCACGCAGCTAAAAGCCACTCTCTCATTGCCTCACGACCAAAGACATCATTGAAATCCATAAAATAGAGACACACAATCATTGCCATTATAACTTGATATAAATATTTCAGTAACTCAAAGCGACGCTTGTTTTGGCACTTATTCCTTGCAGTGTGTCAGCAATAACACAAAGGAACATTCTAGAAGCAAAGCCACCGTCTCCCCTAACCCCTGTTTGTACCATGGTGCGCTGATGTCCAGGGCTGGCCTGGTCCTGGCTGACCCGCAGGTATGAGTTGGGCGTGTTGAGCCAGCGGGTCTTCTCCT
This sequence comes from Plecoglossus altivelis, assembly GCA_036571765.1. NCBI lineage: Eukaryota > Metazoa > Chordata > Actinopteri > Osmeriformes > Plecoglossidae > Plecoglossus > Plecoglossus altivelis. The sequence continues at coordinate 998,150 of BROE01000025.1, forward strand.
GCTGGTGGCGTTGGGCGAAGGGGTGCTGGCGTGCCACGGGGTGGCCCCCCTCCTCCTCAAACTGGAACGCCGTGACGGTGGCGGGAACCTCCACCTCTCTCCGTGTCCGCGAGCGCTCCAGGAGGATAGGGAAGCGGTAGGCGTAGCCGGTGCGGTAGCCCTGGCACACAGCCAATAAGGAGCTTGTTACACGGCGTTCATTAAGCGGACGCTTCTATCTAACCCAACATCCGATTTAGCATGGCGCATTTAAACAGCAGAACAAGAAGTGCCCAGTTCTAACAGTGTTTCAGTGGTTAGTAAAGTAGGCCCTGTCCTTAGACTTCTCATATGCACGAGACTATCTTCAAGAGCCAAGATGTTCCAGTAAACAGCGATGGTGGGTGGTGTATGATGTCCTTTCCTCAAGACACGAATGTAAACACATTAAAAGGCTGGGTGTGGTAGTCTCACCAGGTTATCCAGGGTCCTCATGAGAGCTTCAAACTCATGTTCCCCGAGGCGAGTTTTGGTCAGCGGGCCGAAAGTGGAGCCGGCCCAGCCCACGGTGCCGGTGGGGTTGGGCCTCTGGGTGGCGCGGTCCAACATGATGAGATTCTGCAGTCCTCCGGCGCTGCACAATGCTGACACCTGTCAGCACAGCACAGGATTACAGCAGTTGGACCTCAGTGGCATCGTGACTTGTCTCTGTCTGTCTCTATTTCTTGGCCCCTTTCTGTTTCTCCCCCTCTTTTTTGGTCTCCCTTTCTCTCCCTCCACCATCTCTGTCTCATACGCCCCCTCCCTCCCTCCCTCCCTCCTAGCAGTGGCAGTCAGAGCTCACCTGGACCTGACAGGCAGCCTGGATGTGATAGATGGTGTAGTAGGCCTCCTCCACAGACTCCCCCAGGGCCACGATGCCGTGGTTTCTCAACACCAGCACCTGCAAGCACATGCCAGAGGCTGCAGCAGGGAAACACACTGCAACACACTTCCGCCGGCCTGGGTCTCCATCTGGGAGAACCACCCTCCTCACTAAACAACCCAACAACTTGGACTGTTTCTTTTCTGACGAACAACGCATTCTTTGTCCAGCAGGCTAGGCTGAAAGATTTTGTATCGCTGGAGAGCATAGATCATGTGAGAGAGATAGGAGGGGGGTTAGTCTCATGTGAGTGAGACAGACAGGAGGGGGTTAGTCTCATGTGAGTGAGACAGACAGGAGGGGTTAGTCTCATGTGAGTGAGACAGACAGGAGGGGGTTAGTCTCATGTGAGTGAGACAGACAGGAGGGGGTTAGTCTCATGTGAGTGAGAGAGATAGGAGGGGGGTTAGTCTCATGTGAGTGAGACAGACAGGAGGGGGTTAGTCTCATGTGAGTGAGACAGACAGGAGGGGGTTAGTCTCATGTGAGTGAGACGGACACAGGAGGAGCATAAAGTTTTCCAAGTAATGCTGTTAACCCCCGCCCTCCCAGGAGGCTCCTACCTTGCAGGTGGGGCCTAAGCTCTTCTGGAGCTCCACCCTGTCCTCTTCCTCCTCCATCACACCGTTGTAGTCATAGTAGGCCACATCGCCCACCAGCAAAGCCTCATGGGACAGCGGCAGGAGGCCACACTTCATAGCAGACACCTGAGGGAAAGCGCCGCGTTACCATGGTGCGCGCCAGTGTGCGTTCAAGTATGCCTGGATGTGTGTGTGTGTCTGAGCGTGTGTGCCTGGATGTCTGTGTGTGTGTCTGAGCGTGTGTGCCTGGATGTCTGTGTGTGTGTGTGTGTCCAAGCCTGGCAGCGCCCCCCAGCAGGACTGACTTACAGCGGCCGTGGCTGGGGTGTGGAGGTGCAGCAGGCAGCGGACGTCCGGCCGGGTGGAGTAGATGGCGGAGTGCAGGCTGAAGCGAGCCAGGTCCACCCCCAGGGTGGTGCTGCCTCTCTCCACCACCTCCCCCAGCACGTTCACCTTCACCTGGGAGAGACACAACACCACAGGCATCAGCACGGCTCACACCAACTCCACATGGCCAATACTTAGCACTGTACTCTTTGCTAAAACAGCAACAAAGTCTAATAACGCATCTAGACAAATCCAGCAAGCTTAATATAAATATGCTAAGCGTGCTAATATAGCTAAGCATATTTATTTTTAGTTGGCTGAATGTTTGTGTTTTGATCAGCAAAGGCGTATCTGTCAGTAGCAACACGGTACTGTAGCAGGGTAGTAACTGCTCTGACGCTGTGTACCCACCAGGCTGGAGGCAGTGACCTCACCGTAGGCCAGACCCTCAGGCAGAACCAGGAAGTGCTCCTGCTCCTTGCTCACACGCAGCTGTTGGCAAGGCAACACACAGATGAAAACATATGAGGGGGGTTCATTCAAATCCCCCAGGAAAGCGATAGGAAGAGAGGGACACGGAGTGAGGGCTGGGTGGGAGAGAGACCAAGGCAGTAGGAAGGGGCGGAGGCAGAGAGAGCGGGGTCCTACTCACAGTGAGGCAGGAGTGGTTGAACTGGGCCCAGCCGTACAGATCCAGCAGCCGGTGGACGCTGGCCAGCTTGCAGCGCATCAGCCTCTCCCCCTTCACCATGCTGCTGGGCTCCCAGCCGTGCAGGTCGTTGATGGGAGTCACCATCATCATGGCTGCACCGCATAGGGGGAGAGGGAGAAGGAGGAGAGGGAGGAGGAGAGGGAGGAGGAGAGGGAGGAGGAGAGGGAGGAGGAGAGGGAGAAGGAGAGGGAGGAGGAGAGGGAGGAGGAGAGGGAGAAGGAGAGGGAGGAGGAGAGGGAGGAGGAGAGGGGAGCAGAGAGAGGAAGGTGAGAGGAGAGAGAGAAATAGTCAACACAATAGTAGACACAGTAGGAGAGGGAGGAGGATGGAGGAAGTGAGTCAGATTAGTGAACATCGATCTTTTGAGTATTTCTTGTACTAGATGTCCAAATCTTGCTCTGTGTTCGTGTGTGTATGAGTGCATGTCTTTGTGTGAGTGTGAGTGTGTGTGCGTGTGTGTATGTGTGTGTGTGTGTCTACCTACTGGAAGGGGACACAGGCAGGGCAGCAGGGGAGCCATGAGAGGCCATGAAGTCAGCGATCTGCCTCAGAGCCCAGAGGTTAGTGGAGCTGCCTCCTTTCTTCATCTGTTCCTGGATCAGCACATCCAGTTCCTCTCGGAAAGACTGCACTCACACACACGCACGCACACACACACACACACACACACACACAGACACACACACACACACACACACAAAGAGAGTTGCACGATCACACATAGACACACACAACACAGGTCACACACAAGAACCAACACACACACACACACATTAGCTTACCACTTAAACAACCACACAGACAGTTGCAGTTCATCCAGTGTCCAAACCAAAAGGATGAGTCACCTCTTCTCAACAATACATTCCATTTCCACCATTGTTAACGTTCATATTCTGTCTCCTCTACACAGACACACTCCTCCAGCTTCGTGGCTGTCTGTACCCTGTCTGTGTCCCTCCCTCCCTCACACACGCACACTCACTCACTACTACCTCACACCCTGAGTTGAGGATCTTGTCTGCAGCCACAGCTGTCGCGTGGTGATTCAGGGCAGATTACATCTGAGCTGTGGAGATAATCATATCTATAGACCTCTAATGAGGGCCAGGGAGGGGGGGAGAGGACAGAGGAATGGCCAGGGAGGGCAGAGGGAATCCCACAGGACAAGAAGGAGTGAAACAGAATACAGAGTGTGAAGGGCAAGTGTGAGATTGCTAGATGAGCTTTTTTTCAAATGTGGCTTTAAAGGTTATCTCTCTGAACACACGTGTGTGTAAGTGAACGTATGTCTGTCCATAAGCACACACACACACACACAAGTGAACCCCCCCAACACCCCCCCCCCCACACACACACACACACACACACACACACTTACTGGGCTCTGGAGGATGCTAGAGACTCGTTTCTTGTGCAGGGGCCCGGATCCAGGGGTGGAGTGTTGGGGGGAGAGGGGGTTCTCCTCTGGGGGCCCATCAGTGGGGCTGACACGCACCGGGGTGCCCTTAGGGGTGGGAGAGGTGCTCATCTTCCACAGCTCACTGGGGGAGGGGGACACCACCTTGGGAGAGGGGAGTTGATGGAGAGGAGGGTGGGAAAGAGAGAGAGAGAGAGAGAGAGAGAGAGAGAGGGAGGGAGGGAGGGGGGGCTGATTAGCCAATTACAACACCGAGACCTTTATTACATGGCAAACAGAATCCTTCCGTAGATACAGTTCATAGTAACAGTCATCATACTGCGTATGGATTTGTAAAACCCACATGTACCTGGATGATTGTCAGAGGTTCAGCAGGCCACTGCCTTGTGCTTGAACGACCAGCATAACAGGCATGAAAGCCTCCTTCTAGCCTCTCACATTAGAGAAGAGCTATTCCCCAGAGGATGCGTGTCTGTGTGTGCGCCCGTGTGTGTGTTTGTGCTTACTGAACCAGACAGGAGAGCTGAAACGCAGCATTGGCAATAAGAGCTCAGAAGGCTGCATTATACCAACAGGAAGCCCGTCTCAGTAATTGGAGAACCAGCCAGGACTTACGGTAAAGGAGTCCAGGCTGGAGCCAGACCATCCCCCTTCCCCCCCCCCCCCCATTTCAAACTCACACTCATAAACACGCAGAGGTTTCTGCACTAAGCAGATAAGGCCCCAAAAGCACCACGCCCTCACTCCCGTCCTCGCCCTCGCAAACTGACAGTAATACAGACAGGCCCTTCACATCAACTGCCGGGACTCAGAATAAACCATCCGGAAATATAAATATCGCTAATAAATTCATCTCTCACACGTTCGTTCACACAACCAGATAGATCAGGATGCATCATGCTAACACAGACATGTTAGGTGGGGGTGTGTGTGTGTGTGTGTGTGGGGGGGGGGGTCATACTAGATGGTCATTTTTTTAAATCTGAAAACTAAAACACAAAAAATGGCTAGAGCTGCTTTTCCAGCAACTTCGACCCTCAGTGACAAAACCCTTCCCACAAACCCAGTGACGGACTGATGTGTCTCTTTGTGTCCATGTCCCACACAGAGACAGACGGGCTCAGCTGCTCGAAGGGAGCAGGCTCAGAGCTGCTCCCTCCTGGGAGAAATATAATGAATCCAGGGCGTCACGGAGGTCTGCTTCATCTCTGCCCTCCACCTGCCCCTCTATCCTCCACCCTCCCCTCTTTCCTCCACCCTCCCCTCTCCCCTCCACCTGCCCCTCTCCCTTCCACCTGCCCCTCTCCCACCCGCCTCTATCTCTCACCCACCTGCCTCCCTCTCACCCAGTGGGATTCGGGAGGAAAGACCAAGGGACATGGGGCCACCCAGCTGATGTCCCCGCTAATACGTCTGAGCGTGTGTACATCTAAGTAGGGGTAGAGCTTTGTGGAAACCACATTAACTCTATGCGAACTAAATCCACTCATTGATTGATGGAAATGCATGCGCTTTCAACGGATTGCTATGTCGAGCCATTCACCTCTGACAGTAAGATATCCCATTTGGAGAGAGGGAAGATAACATAATTACATAAGTAGCCCAGGATTGATTTATGTGGATCCATTTTCATTAGGCTACCAAAAGAAAACATGCTAGTGGATACAATGAGTTATGTAACTTAGTATCAAGTCTGGGTTGTTTGATGCAAGTTGATTTTAACCTGCTCGAACTTGAAATCATATATGTGGAGACATTCTTTGAAAAATCTGTGAAAGAAGAATCGACTTTGATCGCAAATGGCAGTTTTACCGTCATTAAAAACTAAACATACAATGTCTGGACATGGCCCGAGGAGTACTTAACAGTCCAATACAACGTTAAATGGAGCGGAAATACAACGTTGATGCATTAAAGTTTACTTAGATAACGCCCTCATGTTAAACTGGGTACAGTTTAATAGTGCAGTCGCTACATTTAATATCGGTTTGATTATACATTACTGATCGCTTCTCTTCTCTGCACATTCCCCCTTATTTAGGCCGTATGTTGTGAGCTGAAATCAATCCCGAACTCAGCTACTGAACGTGATTCAGTCCAGCCCTCTTGGCCAAAATAGCAATATGTCGTCCACCACATAAGAGACAGCAAACCAATAGATGGGTTCAGATGGCATTCACAGGCTGTTAGCAACCTCTAGGCTATAGCATCTCTCTCCAGGTAGGCATCCGCCTGTCGCGTGCTGCCTAGCAACACTCGCGCGGCGCTGCAACATCAGCACCCGAAGTGGATCACCTCCAAACCTGCCAACCAGACCCATGGCCATCCGCAACACACATCGCAGGCCAAAATCACATCATCCGGTGGATACAAGTCTACGAGACTCGTGAGAATCCCGCCCACTGTAAGTGCTTAGTAGAATACGTGGAGCATAATATGAGCAGCACCGAAGATATGGCTGGCTTCACGTTTTCATAAGCGTCGTGACATCTGCCAGGAGCAGACAGCCGAAATACATCCGCACAACAATATGCATGCTGTGTGAGTATGCGTATGACAACAAGAATAAACGTGACCGTGGTTCACGGTCATAGCGGAATTTATATTACCTTCATCTACAGAGGCGAGAAGTAATGGCCAAGGCCCTATTAAAATTCAAATGTAGCCACAAATCATAGGCCTCTGCTAGGACAGATTGAAAGTGATTAGTCTGGCTAATAAAATCATCGACCACAAGATCAGCGAACCGATCATTCTACCTACCATTGTGTTTAGAAACCAATGTTTCGTTTACGTTTCAGCATTTTGGTCCATTGCACTTGAGACTACACAATAGTAGTTAGCCTATGTTCAATTGATAAAGGGTGCCATGCATTGCTGTGATGGTTTAAACCAGCATCAGTCTGTCGCTCCTCCAGTAATAATGTTCACCTTTCCTAGTTCAAAAACAACATGAAGTTATGGGTGTAATTTAGGTTTCTTCTCTTTAAAAGAATCATCATATCATCAACATAAACACACTCACCTCAATGCATTATCCTCGTCTTCTTCTTTGTGGATGCGCGTTACGCCCACTGACTTGAATAAAACACAAATAAATACAAGATCCGCAAAGAATGAAAGCAAGACCAAAAAAACGATATCATCGAGAGATGATTTGACTCTGGACAAGCGGTCTGGGGATGAAGGCTTTAATCTACGTCCCCGCTGTTTTCATCGTTGACCGCGTCTGGACCAACCCATTGCCACGCCTGCCGATTCACTGTTCTCTGAGGGTCCTGCGCTATGAAGCGCTCCCCAAAATGTAGAAATTATAAATTCTATATATGGAAAGCTTGGATCAGGGATTTAAAATAAAGCATTTTTAACCCAAAATTACATCATACACTTCACTTGTGTCATGTATCGTTTGTAGCAGACAAATGTTTAGAACCGCATTGCTTTGAAAAATCCTACCATGAATTATATCAAACTTGCGCCATCTTCTGGTCAGAATGGGAAACTCAAATGGATAGTAAAGCCAAATAAGAACATTGTACATCGTTTCTTGAGATCATGTAGATCAGTATGGATATTTCATGAAGTCTAATGAACAACTTAGTTCCAGTAATTACCCCCCCCCCAAAAAAATAAGTTGGCTAAATATACTTCTCTAACACGGGCAACATTTGCCTGTTCACGCTGCCGTGTTTATGGTAATTTGTCAAATTAGTAATACAATTCTTAAAAGCAAGGGGCTTTTATATAAAATAGAAAACATCCACAAACCAAATAATGCAGAGCATTTTATTACATTGAGAAATGTAAACCAATATAAATACGAACAAGACACATTTAATGAATTTAGTTAAATAAACTTTCCCATCCTGTAAATAAGTAATTCACTAAGCGTTAGTCGACAGACAAAAAAAATATATATCGATAAACTTCCCACCTAAACATTATGCGTCTGTGTAATAATAAATAAATAAATAATCTGTATCACAGACCTCAAACTCGAGAATCACCTTAAAGATGATTGAACAGCATTGAATACAAAAGTGATGGAAATTGGCTGCACCAACATTTCTCACCACTTGTGGGCGACATTTAGCCATTATTTGACAACAACCGTTCAACTTCAAACCCAGTCTTCGATTGGACCCCTTGCAGATGAATCTAGTCTACTTCAAAAGGTATACTTCAATCTTCTGATCTGACGACACTGCATATCTGCACATGATTAAGGTTCTGAGCCTGACATGAGAATGCTCTTTTCGCTGTCCCTGTAGCAATTCTAAAGTAATTTGCAATTAGTATAGTACTGCTGAGGAGCTATTGCAAACCTCAAATTTGGAAATGGCTTTAGTCTTAGAATTGACGATTGCATTTTATTGGAATTGATGCGATATCGGGTAGGATCGTAAGCATTCACCTTCAATATAAGGGAGAAAAATAAACATGGCATAGTTTTCCAAAGCATTGCACAAAGTGTGAAGCCATCATCCAGACGGATGCTTCTAGAACATGTTTTCAACTGATCTGGACCTTCTATGACAGCCCAGATCACAGGGAAGCAAGTGCCTCCTGCCAGCTGAAAGCTATTGAAGTTCTAAATAGGCGGGGAGACAACAGCTCCACAAAGCTCCAAGCTGACTGAGGCTCATCAGACGAAAAAGAGTCAAACTAGGTGGAGGACGGAAACAGACATTTGCCTAAAATGAGACTTCCTTCACCCAAACAATGGAGGCCATCAATTGAAAAGCCCGGTTCAGATCAAGTGAATGTATTAAGCACATCAGGCTGTCTACCTACTAATCAGAAATTCAAAGCTCTGCACTGATTGCCAATTGCACCTCTGCACTAGCAGTTGCCAGATTGATCACGTCAGAGAAAGCGTCACCTGATTGGCCCATTTTATTTTTAACGCTTGCTGAAGCCTTCAGTCTATTATTTTCTCATTTTGACTTGAAAGTTGCGTCATTGCAGCCAAGTGATAGTATGGAGTTGTGATACTATAGTTTACTCAATGATTAGGAAGGTTCTCTAAAGCTTGGTGGAAACCATGTAATCTCTCCAGGTCTAGGTTAAAGTCAGGAACACAGTAGTGCAAGTATTGGTCAACCAAAGCACCAGATTTATTCGTTTCCACTGTAGTTGAAATGTAACTTAAATCGGATTCAAATGAACTAAATTAACGAGACTGTCTTAACACTGCATCCTTTTTAGCTTTCAGATGGTGTGACTGTAGTTTGGATGTAAACAACAGTTGGTTACTTTTTTCTTTTTTTAAACCTTCGTCTGACACCCAATTTAACGATCTAACAAGTCGTCTAGATCCATTTATGAAGTGTGAGTAAGTGGCTCCATGCCAGGGCCAACATAGTTGGTTTGTTCAGTTAGTACCATAGTCTGATCCGGGGCCACTTGGAGGATGTACTGGTAGGTGGGGACCACACAGTGGTGTAACACCAACCCACTCATGTCTCTTTCCTCATCTCCATACTCTGCTGGGACCACAGGGACGGTCATGGTCACAGCACCTGCCATGTCTGCCTCACCAGACACCGTCTCCAGTATCTGTATGTATGTAAGAGAAGGGAGGTGTGTGTGTGTGTTGGAGGAGGGGGGGAGGTAGAGAGATGGAAGTTGCAAGTTAGTTATTTTCATTTCAGCAGTTCATATCTAGAGATGCATGAGATGACATTTTTGTAAACATCAATTTCACCACCACCACCACCACCACCACCACCACCACCACCAGCGAATGTAATGCCAGGAAAATCACTGGTAGAACGTCAAAGCTTTCACGTTCCTAAATGCACATTTGTGACCGGTCAGTCCACTACTGGGACACGAATCTCCGTCGTCTTGGCGAGGCTAAATTAAAGCAGAGGCTGAAATAGCCTGGTGAGATCTGTTCTATGGCTCGTCACCTCATCCAATCTCCACACGTCACTGGAGATGCCATCAGTGGTCGCGTAGTTGATTGCATTCTTGAGGAAATCAGTGGGGCTTCCAGCATTCTGGAGGGAAAACAAACCCTAAACAAGCAAGTATTTTTCCATCCAGTCTCAAGGTAAACGGCTGCATTTCTCATCCGGTACATTCTAGCCAAGCGCCTGACAATAAATGACTCACACTGTCGGAGTCTTGTAGCACAGCAACAAGTAGCCTTATGTATTCTGTGGCGGCCTTAAGAGTGTCTACTTTACTCGGTTTTCTGTCACGACGCATCAAAGGTACCATGCGCTTCAAACGAGAGAACATGCCATTTAAATTCCTTATCTAGGAAAAAAAAAGATCAATGCAGCCATCAGTCTAGACACTTTAGAATTGGAATTCTCATACATTCTGGTAAAGTTTATAAAGGGATGATCAGTAACTTGACGACCTATGCACATTCAACACATCATATATTGCTGAATTGCCAGAGGAAAAGAAATGTATTGAAAAGACTGCTGTAATATTACTTGATGCCAAAGTCATAAATAGTTTCTGTCGTCAGGTGGACTAAATAGGAGTAGATCATTGTCTTGCTTAAAATAATAATAAGTGGTAGATCAATGCAGCCTACATTTATTGATGTTCTGAACTGAAACCTTGTGTCAAACTATGGGCAGCACAAGCATTTTTTAATGAATGTGTATCTGTAAACATGGATTTAAAACCGTTTACCTGCAACTGGCAATATAGCATTTGGTGACATTCTATTTGACAGCCCCACAATGCGAGTAAGATATTGAAAATCTTTATTCCCACTTACTCTCTGGCGTTCCTTGGCATTGACCATTTGTCTTCTCTTCACAATTTCACTCCAGTCTTCTGCGTCCACATATTGGCCGTTGGAACCGCGTCTGAATTTGGTAATGTTGCAGTGAATAGGGAGCACCGGCTCACCTATTGCTCGCATCAAAATGTCACCCATTATTTCAGCCTCTGGGACCCTCATTGTACCTTTGGGAACTTCAAATGTTAAAGCCGACAATATTTGAGGTTTGACCAAATTGGTACGTTGCCCGTGACTTGCAAATGTAACGGTTGTCACGGTAGTCTCCAATAAATACCCCCAAAAGCATTCACCTGTGCTACTCTAATTAGGCTAGCTAACATCAAGGCACGTGCGGTGCGCCAGGTACACTACGTCACCACTAGAGGTCAGAACTCCTCATCGGGTTCGTTTCATTGAACCTGACATTTAATACATCATCGATCATTAGGCTCCGCGTCCATTGCGCAATACACACACGGAGGATTGGTAATCTACGACACGGGCATGAATGGACAACATCACGACAGGATCAGCACATTAGTCACCGACAGTAGCTCAGATTGTAATCATGATATATTTTTGAATGTTATTATAAATCTCATTATAACCTATATTTGAAAGCCTACTTGTAACAGACGCCAAAGGGGACAAGTAAAAGCTCAAATATGATCTGATTCAATCCTCCAATCCTAATTCAACATGTCGCTTTAATAGCCTACAAGCGTTTTTTACAGTTGAGATGAAAACATTAACATTATCAAACGAATTTATAAAAAACGATTAATTTTTTTTGGAACATTTTAAGTGTCGTCAGAGTTTTATGTTCAATCATGTTTGTTGCACTATGGTGATAGGCTTTAAATTCTAAGATCTAGTATTAATTTGAGCATGTTTTTAAAGTAAAAAAAACCCCACTACCCTTCTCATCCCAGTTGTAAAATCTGGAATTGCTTTTGAGCCAATTGATTTGAAGATGAGAAATTGTTGTTTTGGAATAGTCGATCTACATTCCTTTAAAAATGTATCTGACATGTACCATTCGATGTTTTCAACAATAAAGTCTGGTTTTACATGAGAAATAGAATGACTCTGCGATCCCTTTAAACTGTGGGATATAAATAGTTTAGTTAATCCCCTAATTCCTTCATCGCAGATTACCTGGTTACCCTCCTATTCTACATCTTCGCGCGCTCTCCGTCGCTCTCATTTGACAGTGCGTGGCCTATAGAAGACCATAAGAGAGGAAGGGTCCTTTCATTCTACCGACTGTGTCAAACTAACAGTTTGATCACAATTTTTCAAAAGGATTAAATCATACATTACCCTCGGAAACCATGAGCTCGAGCATGGATTATGATTTTATGGCACCAGGGGAAAACACAACCAATGTAAGGACACGTGGCTTGTTAAGACAAGTTTGCATCCACACCACTCAAATCACATACTTTACAGATGCTTTAAAAACAGCTTTAATCAAGATTTTAGATAATTGAAATGAATTGGAATGAAGAGAACAGTTAATGTGGGAAATTGCAGGGCAATTTTCTCAGCAAAATGTTCTGTTTAGCTGTCCAAGAGGTCTTTGCACCACGAGTGCTAATAACTGTATGAGAGCTGTGATTACAGCTCCTATTAACCTTGAGAACAACTGGGCCCTCCGATGGGTTATTATCCGTGGGCGACGATTTTCCTTCTTCAAATATTTCATGGAACACATGGAAATAGATACAGAGTAAATTTTCTACGGAGGGATATTGTCTACCTTGCAAGGACTGGAGGTGAACGGTATTGTGAGCGTGGATGAGGCGAGAGCAGTGACGAGTGCAGATGTGCTGTTTGTTCTGGACAAGGAGGCCGGGTTGTTCTGGTGAACGCGAATGGGGTTCTATTCTGCGAGTATTGCCACACTTTGCCTTCCAGCTATGTTGTTGTGTCAGTGCCATTATAAATAGCTATAGAAATGTAATATAAAGCAACACGTGGTCTTCATCTGTGTCTTCACGTCAAAGGGATGCCACATGTTTTCCTCCCTGTGCCAGTTCCTTTTCATCCTTCAAAATGGACAGTATGACTGCAAAGTCACACAGACAGACACACACACACCCAGGCCTACATACAGTTTAACATTCAGAGTGATAGGCCTAACGTGATTTTGTGTGTCACGTGAACTCGTAAAATTGAGGTTGACGTTTCTATAAGAGCAATGATATTGAAAGACATACCCTGTCGAATAAAGCAATAGATAAAAGCATCGCCATAGTGTATTCATGTACGCCACACCTTCCCTCTGGCCAATCGCCAGCAATGTCTTCGATGACGCGCGGAATACTCGAATTACTTTTTCACAAGAAGTAGGTGGAAGTTACGGAGACTGATGACTTTAGTTGAAAGTTGAACCGAGTCATCGTTTGAGCGTATCGATTTTTACAGGAGCCCACGAGGGTGTGCAAGGTTATGACTGCCTGCTAAAGAGTGATCTGGATATTTTACTCTTGGAAAGAAATTGACTTGCTAGCTGTAGACAAGAACCGACAATGATAGCATCGCATCTGCTGGCTTACTACTTTACGGAACTCCACCATGACCAGGTGCAAAAAGTGAGTGGTAATACTTTTTATTTATCGGTATTACGAATATAAAGCTAACCGGAAACCTATCACAGGGTGGTTTAAGGTGATCAGTCGGCTACAGTACTTTTAACGAGGATGAATCCATTTATTCACACATGTGATGTAGGCTGTGTTACGTCGGTATTGCGTCACGTCCAGATACTGATAGTTTCTTATTCAATGAACAAAACTCAATGAGTGATACCGATCTATTGGATTTCGATGATTTCTTATCAACTAATGTTTTCTCGGAGCGTTTGCTATCATATCATAAAATCGACTTTTCAGTGGATGCTCAACCGAGGCAGCTTACGTAGAATGACTCTGTCATTCTGTGGTTTATATATAAATATATATATATGTATAAGTTAGCTCATCAAGTCAGTTGACGGTTTCCCAGAACAGTTCGTCTCCCCATTACGTATCCCCAGTGTGACATATCTGGCTGAGATACAACTTGTCAACATTTAAAGAGACATGCCCTTTGTGCGTCTTAAGAATTTGGCTGGTAAACGTTCAGTTGAACGACAAACTAAGCGTTCGCAACTTTGCAATGTGCTGCGAGGTTGTAGCCTGTGTAGCTGCTGGATATAATTTACTACACTCCTCGAGTACCAGCTGTTATTGCCGCAATAAAGTACTTGCCTTTAAGAAGTGACTCGACTACCATGTAAAACCACTTCAACTAATGTGCTAAGGGGTAGACGGAGTCCATGTTGGTCGAAAGGTTGGGGTTGTCATAGGGTTATATCGTGAAGGCTAATTGATATTTGAGTAATCTTGGATAGGGTTACGTTGTGAAGGCTAATAGATATTTGAGTCATCTTGAATGGCATAGACCAGGCCTGGAATTTACTAACTCATTTGATGAAGTAACTGTTTCACTCTGTGTGGAGATACAGGCAGAACCACAGAACGTCCTTCCTTTTTTTGGTGACCTGTTTCTTTTCTGACAATAAGTCAGTCCTGAATGACACAATAGGCTATTGTTGATTTGACTGTTTCAACAACCCTTCAGTATCCTCCCTCCCTTTCTACCCCCCCCCCCTCACATCTCCAATGTCAGGTTTTATAGCTGTGCAGTCAGTATTTTTCCCTTCGCAAGCATTGTCTTTTGTCCGTTTAATTGTACGTTTCGTGTGGTGAGGAAGTGTGGTGGACCTTGAGGCCAAGGTGACTGACCAGTGCATTTCCCTGACTTGTTGTCCTGCGAGCTGCCATTACGTTTAGCGGTGGTATCAAGGTGATCGCAAGTTTATTATTGGTACCAGACTATACACATATTGAGACTGGAAAACTTCCACCGCAGCCAAGGTCTTCTAGCTCATGTTACTCCGGCCAGGATTCTGCTCAAAACCGAACGTCACTGTTAAGAGTCTCAACAGGAGGTGTTACCAACTCTCTTTCTGCTCTTCTGTTAGTTCATGTTAATTTATGCCTCTCAAGTCATCTTCAAATGGACAGTGTTTTTCCTGTACGTACGAAGAAGGATTCATTACAGTTTGAGGCTCTGGGTCGAGTTGTGAACTATTTTGGGGTGACTGAGTTGTGGCCCGTAGCCTCATGCGTTTCCCTACGCTCCCACCCCTCCCCTCACCCCTCCCCTCACCCCTCCTCTCACATGCCATTTGCGGAGAAGCCAGTTTGGCAAGTCAGGTTCCTGGATTGTGAGGCGTGTGCAGTTAGGCCTCCAGTTCCTGCTACGTACATTTGAAGCCAAGCGGGCGGAGCTAGTTCAAACCAGGAAGCAGCACTCTCGTTTCACTAGAGAGAACTAGGCTGAGCGAAGTGTGGAGGCTTTGATGATAGCCGACGTGCGTGAAGATGCTGCCAGGCTGCTGGCAGACAAATTGATTTTGGCCTCTCAAGTTGACGCAAAGCTGGCATTTATCTTTTAGGTGTTGATACTTTTAAAAGGTCCACTGTCAAGGTATTCAGGACACTAAATGGGTGTTGTGTACTTAAATAGTCATGTTTGGCCTCCACAAATTTCAAGATGCTCAAACGATAATAATTGTAGTTGTCTATCCTCTTTTCTAATCCGACTGCAGGTATTCTGAATACATTTGAGGGATTAATCCTTTTTTTTTTTACAGCATTTTGACAAGCCTCCTGTGCAGATGTCGGCTAATGGAATATTGATCATTATTTGAAATAAACAGTAAACTGCCATTTTACAAAGACAATAAAGTTACTTATGTATCGAATACTTTGTTCCTTTTGATCTGTATACAGTCACAATAAATTTGATATATGGAAGCCACCGGAAAATAATGAACTGTACTCTATGACCTTATGCCGTAACCAAGTAAGCTTTTAGAAACAGATGGATTAGTTCGTAGTTTATTTCCCACGCATGCAAATGAGTTCACAGTCACTCTCACTAAAGTCAGCTACATTTATGTGCTAATTGGTCTATCGACCATCTAGAAACAAATCTTAGAGCGGATCTAGGGGACATTTAATACGGATTATTTCAACCTTTTCCATTTGAATTCTACAGTAAGTCATGCAGCACTTAGATGTTTTAGCCTCATTTAACAGTAGCTTAACCAGTTTAGCTCAATTGCAATTGCGTTTTGTTGAGAGATTGCTATGGGTGCGCTGGCTCTACATATCCAAGACGATGGCCTTCTTACGCGTATTTATCTCCTTTTTAAACTTCAATTTGTCTCCCTCCCTCCATCCAGGTGGACAAGTACCTGTACCATCTGCGTCTGTCTGAGGAGAGCCTGATGGATGTGTCGGTGAGATTCCGTCGGGAAATGGACAAGGGTCTGGGCCGTGACACCAACCTCACGGCAGCTGTTAAGATGCTGCCTACGTTTGTCCGCTCCACTCCCGACGGAACAGGTGAGCTGGAAGCCTGAGCAGCTGCGCGGGGGGGGGGGGGGGGATATGTCACCCATGGGGATTCTCTCTCAGCGCTCTCGGTGTTTCAGGGTGAACGGCAACATGGCAAAGGCACTCTTCCACCTCGTAGTCTGTGGGGGAAGCGAGACCACGGTTTCAACTTTGTTTTGTTCGTTCTTAACTCGGGGAGTCAGGCGGTTTTTGGCAATGCCGACGTCGTCTTGGAAGCAAATGAGTCCAGCTGCGAAAGTAGGAGAGGAGTTAGGAAGTAATGACGAGACAGCTTGGAGCTTTGGTCCCCCTTTTCACTGGATGACCTGAGACGGTTGGTGACTTCAAGCCTGTTGACTCGAGGTCATGACTTGTGAGTTAGACCCCAAACTGTCTGATAAGAAAGCTTTCTTACAAAACTCATCTGGTTCTGTCCCTCCCTGTTTTGTGTTGCCTCCTGTCTGTCTGTCTGTCTGTCTGTCTGTCTGTCTGTCTGTCTGTCTGTCTTCAAGCCAGGTATCTGAACTATTCACAGTGTAGGAATGCATTGTGTAACAAGGAGTATTGTTAGCATATTTGAAGGTAGTCTTATTTCTGTTTTGTAAACAGTATTTTGCAACAGCCACGATATATAGCTCTCACAGTATAACACTTCACATTTTATTTCGGTTTCCTCGTGATATTCGAACCTGAGCTAAGGTCAGATGCTAAAATGATTTAGCCTACAGTGGGCGAACGTTTCAAATCGTATAAATTTGTTTAGGGTTTACTTTTTAGTGTACAGGTAGGTGAATGCTGGCTGTGTTGGGTGCCTCCATTTTTATCTCATTATACACTGGTCAAAGTCCTTTGGATGGTTTTAAAGCCACTGTTACACTATACTATACATTCCTGTAATCTGTTATATACCTAGTCAGTCATTGAGATCAAATGAAAATGTACAATAACTAGGCTACCTGGTAGTAATACACACTCAAGTACTTCTGTCTAGCCTTTACATGTGTGTGTGTGTGTGTATGTGTCACCAGAAAAGGGAGATTTCTTGGCTCTTGACCTTGGTGGCACTAACTTCCGTGTGCTGCTGGTGAAGGTGTCAGACGATGGGAAGCAGAAGGTGGAGATGGAGAACCAGATCTACGCCATCCCTGAAGACCTGATGAGGGGCAGCGGGACAGAGGTGAGAGCTCCACACACACACACACACAATACTGCCCAACACTGCACCACCCCCTCCCCACACACACACACACACACAATACTGCCCAACACTGCACCACCCCCTCCCCACACACACACACACATGACTGCTCAACACTGCACCACACACACACATAAGCCATTGTGTACATATACTTCCTTTCTTCAAGAGCAACTTCTCACCAATGATCTACATACGTTTGTATTCTTATTTTAGCTCTTCGACCACATTGTGGAGTGTCTGGCCAATTTCCTGGATAAACTGGGCATCAAACACAAGAAACTTCCTCTGGGGTTTACCTTCTCCTTCCCCTGCCAGCAGAACAAGCTGGACGAGGTGAGGAAACAGGCTTCAGCAGACGAGGGGTTTGGACACGGTTCAAACTAGAGTCATGCACCTTGCTTATTCTTAAGTAAGAGTAGGAATTTTTAGTCTTTTCTCCGGACCAAAGACAGGGCTGGGATTTGGGACCACGAAATGAAGATAAACTGCCCCCCCCCTCCCTAAAAAAAAAAAGACGTTGACATGAAGGAAGCATCCATGTGAGTTGTTTTGTTGACTGTGTGTTTGCATGGGTGCAGAGTATCCTGGTGTCGTGGACTAAGGGGTTCAGATCCAGTGGCGTGGAGGGGCACGACGTGGTCAGCCTGCTGAGGAAAGCCATCGCAAGGCGAGGGGTGAGGACGCATGCCTGGCGCCCCTGTCCAGGGGCTGGGGGCAGAAGGCCGGGCTGGGGGCCGGAGGCCAGGCTGGGGGCAGGGGGCTGGGGGCCCGGCTGGGGGCTGGGGGCCTGGCTTGGGACTGGGGGCCCGGCTGGGGGCTGGGGGCCCGGCTGGGGGCTGGGTTGAGACTACACTAAGCATCTAACCATCCATACAGTATCTCCTTCCTAGCAGACCTCTTTAGTTAATCACGTCTGTGTTTCCACATGAACGCACAATTTAAAATAAGCCAAACAGTCAAAACGCAGTCAAACAGATGTGTAATAGCATGTGTGTGTTTTAGCTGCGGGCTTATCCACAGTTCATCCAGGGAAATGTCATTGTCTGTGCATCATTGCCAAAGAGCCATTCTAAATAGAAGCCATTCTAAATAAAGCACTTGAGAATTGAGCTAACAGTCCATTCACTAGCAGTAGCCCCCCGCAGCAGATCCAATCCAAGGATGAATCACAGCTCACTCTATTGAAGTGAGGGAAATTCTCTTTCATATACTGTTCAAAGCATGTGGCTAAAGAATGCCTCTCTATGCTTTTCTCTCCTGCCTGCCTATCCTACTCCAATGAACATGTTCTGTCTCATCCCCAGGATTTCGATATTGACATCGTAGCAGTGATAAATGACACTGTTGGCACCATGATGACCTGTGGCTATGATGACCATCACTGTGAAATAGGTCTCATTGTAGGTGAGTCTATATGTATTGAATAAGGTGTGTATGTGTGTTGGTTTGCCTTGAGCAACACATAGCTACATCATAGAATTGAAGCGATGCCCCCAAGGAGGTCTGGAAAGTATCAATAAGATGTTCAATGTTGGCCTTAAATTAGAGTCAAACTGATTGAGACATGGCCCCTGAAATCCTTCATGTCAATTAGAGCTCCGACTCCAATAGATTTCCATGTGATGCAAGGTCACTGTCCTATTCCAGACCCAGATTACATATTCTGGCTCCATCGTGTATCAAGAGCCCTTAAGGAACACTGGGCTTAGTCTAACTGCATGTTTGCTGTCTGAACTAGCTCTTGTCTTCCCTGCCTTGCCTCTCCACTCAGGCACCGGCACCAACGCCTGCTACATGGAGGAGATGCGTCACCTGGAGCTGGTGGAGGGCGATGAGGGCCGCATGTGCGTCAACATGGAGTGGGGCGCGTTCGGGGACGATGGCTCCCTCGACGACCTGCGCACCGACTTTGACCGGGAGATCGACGCCGGCTCCCTCAACCCGGGGAAGCAGCTGTGAGTGGCAGCTTCCTTAACCTTTTCAAGTGTGCGTGTGTGCGTGCGTGTGTGTGCGCGGGCGTGTATGCGTGGGTGTGTGTGTGGGAGAGAGATTTCTCTAATTGTCACTGTATTGTTGTTTTCTGAAGAAGATAAGATGCTAGCCTCCACATGTGAAGCAGCTTGTGTGCGCGCGCGCGCGTGTGCATTCTTGTGGGGAATGTCTGGTGAACACACTTCCACCTAAGTGAGCCTGTTTGTAAACCAGATGATCCACCCGTGTCCAGTTTGTGGTTTCAACAAATACATGAAAGGGTTGGACGGTTCCTGTAACAGAGGTGGTTACATAGCGTGCGTGTTTGTCTGCTTGCTCATCTGCGTGCCCCCCCCCTGCCTCCCCCCCTCCCTCCCTCAGGTTTGAGAAGATGATCAGTGGCATGTACATGGGGGAGCTGGTTAGACTGATCCTGGTGAAGATGGCCAAGGAGCAGCAGCTGTTCCAGGGTCACACCACCCCCTCCCTGCTCACCACTGGCCACTTCAAGACCAGCTACGTCTCTGCCATCGAGAACGACAAGTCAGTCGTGGGTGTGGGTGTGTTTTGTGTACTGAGGGAGTAAAACCTTTGTGTGTTGCCAGATCATTTATCTCTATGGGATCACTTTTTCCCTTTTAAATATTTTCATCACGCAGCAAGTGTGAAATGAAGTATTACCATGATTCTATATTCCATTGTGGTAGGAATTGCATTGCTAGTTACAATGTGACCCTGGCTAAGATCAAACCTATTAGTGTTGCAAGTACCACACTAAGCCATGACAAGCCACTCAAAAAGCCACTTGCAACGAGTCATATGGTTGTGTAATTGCCTCTCAAGAACTAATGTTTCAAAAATAACCTATACTGAGCTCGAATCTGTGTCCTGACACGCGTGCGCATGTATGTATGTGCGAGCGTGTGCGGATGGGTTTGTGCGTGTGTGCACTTGCATGCTTGTGTGGAATACTTGCGGCGTGCGTGTGTGTGCGTCTGGTCTGTGTGTGTGTGCGTGTGGCGTGTGTGTGTGCGTGTGGCGTGTGTGTGTGCGTGTGGCGTGTGTGTGGGTGGCGTGTGCGTCTGGTGTGTGTGTGTGTGTGCGTGTGGCGTGTGTGTGTGTGGCGTGTGCGTCTGGCGTGTGTGTGTGCGTGTGGCGTGTGCGTCTGGCGTGTCTGTGTGCTGTGTGGCGGGCCATGCAGGGACAAGGAGGGTCTGGTGAGTGCAGAGCAGGTGCTCCTGGAGCTGGGTTTGGCTCCGTCTGCAGAGGACTGTGTAGCCACCCAGAGGGTATGTCAGATTGTGTCGACCCGCGCCGCCCACCTGTGTGCCGCCTCGCTGGCTGCCGTGCTGAGGCAGATACGAGATAACAAGGCTGCCGAGAGGTTGAGAACCACCATCGGCGTCGACGGCTCTGTATACAAGAACCACCCGCAGTGAGTGCTGCTGTGTGAGGGTGTGCAGAGGGCACGCTCACACACACACACGCTCACACACACACACACACACGCTCGCACACACACACACACACACACGCTCGCACGCACACACACGCTCGCACGCACGCACACACACGCTCGCACGCACACACACACACGCTCGCACACACACACGCTCGCACGCACACACATACACGCTCGCACACACACACACACACGCTCACACACACACACGCTCACACACACACACACACACACCGCCTGGCCTTTTGACACGGCAGCAAAGAAGCAGCTGTTTTTTGGGGTTTCCAGCATTACTGACCCTCACCCCCTTGAACCCTCTGGCTTCAAGGTTCGCCCGGAGGCTCCATAAGATGGTGCGTTGGCTGGTGCCGGACTGCGACGTGCGCTTCCTGCGCTCGGAGGACGGTAGCGGGAAGGGCGCCGCCATGGTGACGGCCGTGGCATACCGCTTGGCGGCGCAGCAGGCGGAGAGGCAGGCTGTCCTGGACTCGCTGCGGCTCAGCCGCGAGCAGCTGCTGGAAGTGAAGAGGAGGATGGGGGAGGAAATTGCACGAGGCTTGGATAGGAAGTCACATCAGGACGCGACCGTCAAAATGCTCCCCACCTACGTCAGGTCGACCCCCGACGGCACAGGTCAGAGGTCAACACGCTCTCCAGATAGCGGAGATGGATGAGCAGTTTATTTGCTCCACATGCATGCTGGGGGAAATTTGTATCCGATTTTTTGGATGACCTCGGTCGGGTTGGGGGGGGGGTCGATTATTTTGCTAGAGACAGCGTGTGTGTGTGTGCGTGTGTGTGGGTTGGAGAGTGGAGTTGACAAGGTGTGTTAGTGAGCATCGGGAACGCACCTGAAATGACGCGTGCTTTCCTCAGAGCGCGGAGACTATCTGGCTTTGGATCTGGGCGGGACTAACTTCCGGGTGCTGCTGGTGCGCGTGCGAGGGGGCAAGAGGCGCAGCGTGGAGATGCACAACAAGATCTATGCCATCCCACAGGACACCATGCAGGGGACTGGAGAGGAGGTAGGGCGGAGGGGAACAGAGAGATGGGGGGAGACGAGGCAGGGTGGGGTAGGGACTGCAGGGGAGGGGAGAAGTTTGAGGGGGGGAGAAGTTTGAGGGGGGGAGAAGCGGAAGGGGGCAGATTGAGATATCAGGCATGTAGTTATTCTCTCGCTCTTCATTCTCTCTTGGGCTTTAGTTATAGGGAAAGTGCTACTTATTCTCTCTTCATCTTCCACTCCTGAACATGTTTATTCACTGAAGCTAGTGGTGGGTGGAGCTTTCTGTTACAATTGGAGCTTTTTTGTGTTGTAGCTGTTTGACCACATTGTGCAGTGCATCGCTGATTTCCTGGAGTACATGGGCATGAAAGGAGCATCCCTCCCTCTTGGTTTTACCTTCTCCTTCCCCTGTCATCAAAACAAACTAGACCAGGTAAGAGGCTCTGGAAGTAAACATGTCCGACTTCCTTTCACTGCTTTTCAAAAAGCGCTAATTAGACTTGTCAATGGACTGAATCATCAACGGAACATCTTATTTTTCCAAATGTTTTTGAACCCCCCCCACTTTGCCTCTCCTGTCTCTTTTCTACTCTACCTCTCCTCTGCCCTTCCTGTACTCTGCGTCTCTTCTACTCTGCATCTCTTCTACTCTGCCTCTCTTCTACTCTGCCTCTCTTCTACTCTGCCTCTCTTCTACTCTGCCTCTCTTCTACTCTGCCTCTCTTCTACTCTGCCTCTCCTCTGCCAGGGTATCCTACTGAAGTGGACTAAGGGTTTCAAAGCCTCAGGCTGTGAGGGGGAGGATGTGGTGTCTTTGCTGAAGGATGCCATCCGCCGTCGAGAGGTCAGAGCTCACTCTGTTCACATTACTGAGATCCTTGTCCTCCTAGGTCCATACGGGATTGGACAGAGACACTCAATCATCACTATACAGAAACTCAATGTATATGAATACTGTCCACACATGCCTCTATATATTCCCATACATGTACAGTATATTCCTATGTATGTATACTGTGTAAATATATATACAGTGTATACCAGACACTTCATAGAGCTGAATAAATAACTGAAAACTTACATTTATCCATGTTTTTCAGCTTGTGAATTAGTTTTAATTCAACTAATTTGTTTTCAATGAATAATTACATTAAGCTCATGATAAATTAGCATTCATTTTCATTTTAATATGAATTTGAATGCGCCTTATTCTTATACTTAGCAAGCTTTAAAAAAAAATCACTATGCTGCAAGCAGAATCCACTGTAGTTCAAAACAGCAAAGCAAATCTGGGTTCCTGCTGCTTCTTTCAAGTTATGCTGTCAGTTAGTTTTGAGCCTATTTAGGCAATCAATCAACCCCAAGAAATGGTGTCATTATTTTCTTTCCTCAAAAGGGGTTGCTATTGATTTCCAGACAATTCCTGTCATTTGTCTCACAAGACACATTGTTTGTGTCCGACTGATCGATGTTGCCATGTTTCCGCTCTCCGTGGGTGGACAGGAGTTTGACCTGGATGTGGTTGCCGTAGTGAACGACACCGTGGGAACCATGATGACCTGTGGCTACGAGGACCCCCTCTGTGAGGTGGGCCTCATCGTAGGTGAGTCTCTGTTTAAGATAGAGAGGGATAGAGACTTCATCTAGCTTTGTCCATTTCCATCTCCCTCCCACTGTCTCTGTCTCTGACCTGTTTTCTCCGTTTAACACTCTGCCCTCAGGAACCGGCACCAACGCCTGCTACATGGAGGAGATGCACAACGTGGAGCTGGTAGAGGGCGACGAGGGCCGCATGTGCGTCAACATGGAGTGGGGTGCGTTCGGGGATCGCGGCGAGCTGGACGAGTTCTGCACAGAGTTTGACCGAGCGGTGGATGACAGGTCCACGAATCCGGGCAAACAGAGGTGCGAGCCTGAATCCGTCCTTCTTGTGATGTGTCGACTGTTTGTTGTTTAGATTGGAAATGATCTTGAGGAGCAGAACCAAAGAATTCCATTGTGCCAACTAGAATGAACTCCAAATGAAACCTGGCTTGTCCGGGTTTATGACTTCCTGTTTGAGGCCAGCGATCTTGTTCTGGTGCGGCGATTGATGAAATGTTCAGCTAAATTGCGATCGCTGGCTACATTGTTTTTTTTTTTTACAATAGTCTGCCTGTCTTTCTCTCAGGTATGAGAAGATGATCAGTGGGATGTATCTGGGGGAGGTTGTGAGGAACGTTCTGCTGGACTTCACTTCCAAAGGCCTGCTCTTCAGGGGCAAACTGTCTGAGCGCCTTAAGACCAGAGGCATATTTGAGACCAAGTTTCTCTCCCAGATCGAAAGGTAGCGTGTTTGGTTACTTGCAGTCTTTGTGTGCTGCTGGGATTAGCGCTGTGGATGGCCAGCAGATTTTTTTTAAATTAAAAGCAAATAAGAACGTCTTTTAGTGTTGGGTGAGAGATCACCTGTCGATCTCTGTTTGACAATATAGTACGACCTCCACAAGTCTTCCTTTACAGAAGCATTGTTCACCTTTTATTGCTCATGGCTCCAGGTACAGAGAAATTCAGATTAGACTCATTAAACAAGTATAGATACACTGTTGTATTTTGGTATTCAAGAAGTGCTTCTTTGGGAAGGATTTAAAGGTCTCTGAGAAATCCCAGAGAACACCATAGAGTAGAGTACAGTGTAACACCATAGAGTAGACTACAGTGTAACACCATAGAGTAGAGTACAGTGTAACACCATAGAGTAGACTACAGTGTAACACCATAGAGTAGACTACAGTGTAACACCATAGAGTAGACTACAGTGTAACACCATAGAGTAGACTACAGTGCAACACCATAGAGTAGAGTACAGTGTAACACCATAGAGTAGAGTACAGACTGTAACACCATAGAACAGACTACAGTGTAACACCATAGAGTAGACTACAGTGTAACACCATAGAGTAGAGTACAGTGTAACACCACAGAGTAGACTACAGTGTAACACCACAGAGTAGACTACAGTGTAACACCATAGAACAGACTACAGTGTAACACCATAGAGTAGAGTACAGTGTAACACCATAGAGTAGAGTACAGTGCAACACCATAGAGTAGACTACAGTGTAACACCATGGAGTAGACTACAGTGCAACACCATAGAGTAGACTACAGTGTAACACCATAGAGTAATCTACAGTGTAACACCATAGAGTAGACTACAGTGTAACACCATAGAGTAGACTACAGAGTAACACCATAGAGTAGACTACAGAGTAACACCATAGAGTAGACTACAGTGTAACACCATAGAGTACCCTACAGTGTAACACCATAGAGTAGACTACAGTGTAACACCATAGAGTAGACTACAGTGTAACACCATAGAGTAAACTACAGAGTAACACCATAGAGTAGAGTACAGTGTAACACCATAGAGTAGACTACAGTGTAACACAGTAGACTACAGAGTGTAACGCACTCTGTGGGCACACTCAGCTTTAGTGGAATGGGTTGCCATCGATCCCATCACACAACGTTTGTCATTCTTATTTGCGGTAAGAAGAGCATTAACCCTCCCCCACACCTCCTCCCCCCCTCCAGTGACCGCCTGGCCCTGCGACAGGTGCGCTCCATCCTGCAGCACTTGGGCCTGACCAGCTCCACCTGTGAGGACAGCATCCTAGTGAAGGAGGTGTGCAGCGTGGTGGCTCGCCGCGCCGCGCAGCTCTGCGGCGCCGGCATGGCCGCCGTGGTGGACAAGATCCGGCTCAACCGCAACCTGGAGCACCTTCGCGTCACCGTGGGGGTGGATGGCACTCTGTACAAGCTCCACCCACAGTGAGTTATGAGGGTTTGGGGGTTGCTGCTCAGCCATTTACCTCTGCTTTATCTGGGGCTGGGATGCAGGGGCAGCAGTCTGAGTAGCTAGGCCCAGACTCCCTGTCACATTTCTTTTGATGCCTTTTTGTAGATTAAAAAATAATCTTTTTTTACAATGTCCTGGTTACCACAGTCTCATCTCCGTTGTCTCTCGCCCTCTCTCTCTCTCTAGTTTCTCCAGTATCATGCACGACACGGTGTTGGACCTGGCGCCGCAGTGCGAGGTGAAGTTCCTCCAGTCGGAGGACGGTAGCGGGAAGGGAGCGGCGCTCATCACGGCGGTGGCGTGCAGGATCAGGGACGCGGGCCAGCACTGAGGTGGTGCCACCGTGAGGTCGGAAGGATGACAGGAAACGGACTAAGATTTGTGTTCGGATTTTCTTATTTAATTTGAAAGGTTGTTTCTACGTGCGCGTATGTCAACTGACGTCAACCAGAAATGTATTAAATGTTCTCCTTGCATGCAGAAAGATTCTGTTTTCTTCGGTGAAATGTTGTCGATGGAGTTGGGTCTTCACAATGTACAGAAGAGACTTGTGACCATTGGCTCTGATCTGCTGTATGATCTGCTATCTGCTTTCATAGTTTATTTTAAATGCATTTCATAAAAATATAATACTCTGTGTAGTGTTGTCCTTATCTTACTAATAGAACATGTCAATCTCGGAATGAGTTTAGATATTTGTAGGTTATTATATTAACTGTCAAGCGGTTTAGAATCGGAGTTTTATTTCCTCTGTCAATGTGTGACTTCTACAGTCGTTCTATGCCTGAAGGATGTGCTTCTTCGCTTCGTGAGCCCATATTCCGTCTTGATTTGTTTGTCAGGATCGCTATATATACACACATATAGATATAAGTATATTATCATATCTTAATGCTTTCTCTGACCCCTACGTGGGTAGCATATCACTTTCAGTTTGAACATAATCCAGTTTAAACTGGTACCTGTATGCAACTTCCAATATGTAATCAGCATTCTGAGGTGGTAATGACCATGCAGTCAGATTGCACGATGCACATGCAGGAAGTGGCCCCTGCTCCAGATGTAGACTGGGGGCGCAGGTGGGTGGTCAGTATGGGAGGATAGACGAAGACAGCAGGGGAACAACAATCAGCTACTGGATCTGATCACCTGCGCATCTCTGATGTCAAACACCTTTCAGCTTCACAGTCTCAAAAAGGTTCTTACTCAGGAAGGACTGGACTCTTCAGTCAGTCTATCCCAGGGGGGTGTCAAACTCCGGTCCTCAAGGGCCGCTGTCCTGAAGGTTTTTCGATGTTTACCTGCTCCAGCACACCTGATTCGAATGAATGGGTTGTTATCAAGCGCTGCGGAAGCCTGATAACGATCCCTCGTTAGAATCAGGTGTGCTGGAGCAGGGAAACATCAAAAACCTTCAGGAAAGCAGCCCTCGAGGACCGGAGTTTGACACCCCTGGTCTAGTCAAAAGATAGGTGGACAAAAGGTTAGCCTTTTAATTGATTGTTTTTCCTTCAAACCTAATTATCTTCACTAATTCCCAAGGTGATGAACTTACAAAGGTTGTATTTATTGTTGGTTTTTGCACTATTACCAGTGCCATGGTTGCGGTTAATTTGATTACAACACAGATTATGTGCTTTAAACCAACTAATACCTGGTCACCTTTCAAAAGGTGTGCTATTTTCATCAGTCAAGCGCAGATCTGGATGGGCTTTAAGGGCTCGTAGAATGCAAATGCCAGTTTCAGTTGTCAGAGTTAAATAACGACAGTTCGGTGGGTGGGTAAAATTGGGCACACTGTGACGTTGCAAAGGTGGCTCCGCCTTTTTAAAGTTCTGGTCTGTACCTTGCCACGCCCCAAGATTTGCATACAAATCAGACGCTGCAGAGGATCTACGGGCGCGTGGTCAGAATCCAAATAATTTTCAAAGAAACTGAGCGTTGACACTTGCGTTTATCATTGTGAGAAGGAAAACGAGGGTTTTGAGTTAAAGGTTTCTCAACGTAATGTAATTAATGACCGCTAGACGCTGGCGCTGGCCAACGGGATTGGTTACTTGTAGGGTAGCAACCATTGGCCACGGTAAACATTTCTTGGTTTTACAATTTCAAGATGGAGATGGAGAAACATATAAGTCTCTGCACACCCAGTACAGTTCAGAACATGAAGTACAGAAGTTACATGATGTGACAAGTGATTTTTTTTAAATGACATGAAATACTAATGCAGGGTTGCCAATGCTGTCAGTGTCCCTGGTGCTTTAAAGCTTTTAAATTAAATCTCGTCACTCATTACGTGACTTTTGTGCCACTGATAGCTCACTAGGCCAGCCAACTGGACTGGTTGAGTCACGGTTGGCGAAACATATATTCTAGTGTAATCTCGCACTGGTCAAACATTATGCATTTTTACACAAATGTGAAAAACTGGCATATCGCAAGTACATGAACCAAAGTCAGCACGATTGGCGATGACTAACAGTGAGTGACCTTAGAGAACTACAACTTTGTATTAGACTGCCGGACATGCCACCGACCGTGGTAAACTGGGAAGGCAAGCGGTACAAAGCTTTAAAAAGACGATGTAGGGGCCACGAACCACCACCAACAGACCGGAGTAGAAATACTCGTTTCACTACAGCGATGGACGTACAGACGGCTGCAAATTCAAGTAATTTCAAAACTTACCACTGAAGTAGTCATTTCCATTTTATGGCCGACTGGTTGTTCCTCTACATTAGATTATCTGGCTCAAACATTTAAGATTCAACGCTTAATTACTCCATGCGTTCAGTTGAGTATTTGCTCCACAGCTTCGCTCGTTATAAACCAACCAATCAGCGCGCAGTTCATCTAAATATTAATGAGCAGATCATACAATGGAGAAAATCTCGTTTCGTAGAAGGCTAGTTCACAGGATGAATTAGGGCGTAAATAACAATTCTCATATTCTACCCAACCAATGTTACAACCAATATACCCTATTTTGAGACCTTAAGGAACAAACAGTGTGAAATACGCTATAAAACCATTCTATGACCCATTCAAGTATTTTGTGCTGGTACAATTTTAGGGGGAGAAAAAAGTAAAGGCGAGTCAAATCAAATTGGGTTTTTTTTTTATCCCGTAGAAATTAGTATTCCTGCTTTTCCCACGGCCCACGGGAGTTTGATCTTGAATACACATTTGAAGCTGGTTGTAGTCTAAGTGAATGTGTCCATTTATTTTAATTTTAAACTCACCTCTTCAAATAAATTCATGTATTGCTCCCCTGAAGGTATTTTCATGTGGCATGTGAAATGAACAAGACTCAGGCTGAATACCATGCAAAACAGTAATAACCTCGACCAAAATTAGGCCTACGTTTGTACTCTGCAGCTCAAAACTCGAGCTCATCAATGGAAATTAATGTTTTTTTAAATTATAATTTTCATGGGGCTTCGGGTTACTCCATCCATATGCTAAAACGTAATACATAAACAATTACGTTTTCATAAAAACAAGGAATAAGAAACTAATTTTCTGAAAGGAATTCATATATTAAATCTAATTTAATGATGTTTTATCATTCAACAAGATTCTTCAAAGGAAGATTGAAAGTTTGTCGAACAAAAAGAGTGGAGTGTTCTTGTATGAATAGCCGCTTTTCTGAAACCGAGTTTGAGAGCAGGGGAAACGGCTGAATTGAGCCGTGCTGTCATCCTCGTGTAACTGAAATACTAACCACCTCTGGTAAGTGGTAAACCAATGCTTAACTGGTAAACAATGTTTAAAACAAGACTGTGTGCGGGATCAGGTGTTGCAAAAACTCAACAATCCCTATAAATTACATGAATAAACTTGTTTGTGTGTTCCATGACGTATTATTCTAGTAACTGACAGTGCATGTCAATTTGCATGACTTGTTATTGACAAAGGACCGCCAAACATTTTACATCATCAATGTGATTGATTTGAAAAGAGTAGGCCTGCACACTGTCAATGCTGCGAGGAATGCATTAAAAACGGTCTTGTTCTGTTAAAAAAAAGATTGACCAAGAACCTAGGCAAAAACTACGTTTTTTTTCCCCCAATAAGGGCTCAACGATATGTAGGCTTCCCTTTACAATGTTTTTACCAAACCACAATTTATGTATCTGTAGTCTACGCTCAATATGTTCACCGTGAATTAAAACAAAAGCAATGCAAAAACGGAAATGTTCATATAGACAAGGCGACTGTATACTAGACGAATATGAATACATGACGTAAAATCTAGCCTGTGTTTAGCAAACAGTAGTGTGTCAATAGTGTTATAGTGTGATCTACAGTAAAGTAAAACTGGTCAATGATGGTATAGTCACCTAAAATCCTGTGCGGTTGACCAGGAAATTAAAATCGTCGTGGAGCCCATTGATAGAAACTATGCTTTCTCTGTCAGTTTGAATGAATCTGTGTTGTGTAAGTGGGTGGGAGATGGCAGAAACGGCCAGTTTAATGGACCTACCGTGACAACACTGTTAGTCAAACCATGTTGTAATGGCCTCTGTTTTGCATATCGCCCAGAGAGTAATAATCAAATATGCTTGTCTTTTAAATCAGATATTCCAGCGTACAAATGAGAGGGACATCCAGTTCTGGGTGTGATTGTGACATGAGAAAATGCTTATCGTTTCATTCATTTTCGATACCACTGATTGCACATTCATTACATTGTTGTTGTAACAAGCTCGTCCGAGCTGTCTGGAAATGGGAATGCTCTCCTTAATTAATTTATTGTTGGGGAAACACAAGTGAGAGCGACAAGATTTTTGTCTTCCTTGTATATTTATGATCACTGCTCCGATCCAGAACTGAATGTAGCAGCCAACACAGGCATTATATTGGACAGGGATCCGAAAACAGAAGGGCACCAGCAGCATAAAGTGAGGAAACAGGGGTGGACTGACCAAACATGCTCCTCATTAGAACTACCCATCACTGACTTCCTTCTAAGCTTGGCTATGTACTATGTCCATCACAATGCACCAGGCAAACCACCCTTGATTAACTCAGTACAAGTCCAGTTCAGGGATACATGTTCGCTTGGGCAGGGAAGTCGCCCTTACGGCAATTAATACAGTGTTCATGACTGTCATGGTCCATGCGTAACACACAACATGGTCATTCTAAAGGTGCTTCTTGCCACAGAGCTGGAGACATCAGATAAGTCAAATGTCAGAAGAGTAACTGTCACTTTTATCTGATGGCATTTTGTTTCAAAGACACAATTAAACGTGCTCCCTGTCACACACCCCCTCCCCCCCTCCCCTGCTGCCCTATACTCCAACCAACATGTACAATATATCATGGGTCTGCTCAAACAACATTTGATATGCACTGATACCTTATTACAATTAATGTATTCAATATTCAGACTGTTTTTATAATGATTGAAATTCATTAATTTGACTGTAGTTTAATTGTTTGACATCTTAATGCAGGCTACTTTTGTTACGCTATTGTTTATTGCAATTGCTAATGTTTATTGTTGTCAAGCCAGTGCCATCACCAGACATCATTAGTCCTTTTTAGAACAACAATTTTTCTATATACACACAAAAGGAAGAGATTGGATAGGAAAGCTTGTGTTCTCTTGGGGGGGGGGTCAGAATGACCTGAAACTATGTTCAATGCACACACACGCTCATCCACAATGAGACACATGGATTGTCTGCGCTTGATTGAACTCAGAGACAAACCTAAATCTTTCTGATTCATGTGCTGCATGTGCAGGGTGGAACATCCGTTCCATAGAGTCAACAGTTTGGTGTGAAAACAGACGGATGCTGTTGCTTTTAATCTGCTCCATTTAGGTAAGTCCCCACTCACGGTAGGAAAGTCATTCAGATCTGGCATGCTAACTAATTGCCAGGTACTTCATCTTATTAACGGCACTTTTTGCAAAGTCAAATGTCACAGCACTCAGCTATGGAGGATGGTGGTGCCGATGATTACATGTGCCACTGGCAAGGTTCCCAGATGCCAAGTGTTGATGTTGGATCACATTGTACTACAAGGCCTGGTTCGTTGCTTCATCCTTTAGACATGCGCAGGTTAACTATGGACTCTGAAGAGAATTCACAAAAGCCTTATGAAGTCTATATCAGGTATCATTACACATGCCATTTGAAATGGTAAATTAGTCCAAACATTTTACATGGCACATTTACTATAGTAAATTGTGTCTGTGGATTGTGTAGCGAGAATAAGATGGGGTTTTTTTCCCCTCCGGTAAGAGTCTCTCCAGGTGAATGATTGAATGACAGGGTAGGGTAGACAACCTTTTATCATTAGCCAATCAGCCAAGTTTGTTTTCTGCAATCAATGTAATTGGAGCATTTATTCACGTGGTGCTGTAAAGGGACCCTCAGTCTATCAGCTCTATTGTTTTTGCTGGCGCTTTTGTGTAAATTGCTGGCGACAAGACTCCTAGTCATTGTACTGGGAGGTGAATAAGGAATCATTAGAGCAGGCTAACTATGCTCTGGAAATTACCAACCAAAAAAAAATGTCTCCCCTGAGTTAAAAAATGTACTATGGCTGAGTACTAGTAATATGATGCCTACGTACAGTCAAATTGTGCTTTGGTGTTGTTCATTTGATTCAATACATATCTGCGAAGTTTCCCCCCCCCCCACCCCCCACATCATCCTACGGAACCTAGGCATAGCGCACACAGACCATAATACTGTACACATGTCAGGCCGTCCGTAACATAGCAACAGATGGCGAGGCCAACAAAAAAGAAAATACTTCAAACTGTGGGAAGGACATTCTAAATGTATTTATTGAGCAGAACACCGTGGTTATTGTCAACATACATAACATTTCGTGAGTAACTTGCTAACAAACAAGCAAATGTGGAGGGGGGGGGGAGTGGACTGCAACATTGATGACATACACTGATAACACTGAGTTTCTTCCGGGAAGAACATACAATAGGCAACATGACAGCATTCCAGGCTGACCAGGTATCAACCTTGATGGTGATGCACAGTTCTAAGACGGAGCCAAACCTGGATGCTCAGGGTCATTCAATGAAGTACATTTTGAACGAAACAGTCAAAGACTTTTCCTTACACTAAAGAAACTTGTTTATATCGATATGAAAAGAATCCACAAACCAAATCACAAGGACCACTCTCACCACTCAAACATAATTCATAAAAAAATCATTGATAACAAAAGAAGTCCGAGACCGTTTAAAAGCACAATTTATGGATAATAGTATATAATGCATCGTATGAGCCCACAATATAGAATTACCAAATGGATACTAAACCAAACAATTACACAACTTATTGACCAGTGGAAAGGTGACATTTCAAACAGAAGCTAACTCCTTATGCTCACTAACCGATTTTTGACGTTTAATTTTCAAATTAAACGAAAAAATGACAATGCGTAGACGCAATGCAAACTATAGTGCTTTTCACTGGTACACATTTAGGCATTCACATCGAATTTGCACAACAGATACATCAAAACAAGCAGGCTTAGAAGACATTGTCACATTTGTGCACCGTGAACTCAAGAACCATAAAATAATATATTATTTATCAATAAGCCATTTCATTGATAATCACCAGCGGACTGCCCAGATTTCAATCATGTGGCCTACAAGTTCCTACAAGAACAAAAGGTCTCAATTTCAAAACCAGGAAAGCTACAGTACCACTAAATCACCATTAGTTTGTTGCCTCAATCCCATAAGTGTTGTTTATCAGTGTACAACGTTGCTTGTTCAGCAGGTCTGGGCTGGGTTGACAGCTGTGTGATGAGGTCTATACAGATCCTTAGTGCCACAGCAGCTAAAGAACTAATGTCAGGTAACTAGAGATCGTCATCAAACCAAGAGTTTAGGCATCGTCCGTAATCTGTATTATTAATGCAATAATACATCAATTTTATCGACAAACATACCGACATTCAGGCAAGATTCCCCCTGGATTATCTAATTACAAATGAGAACTACTTTAGGGCTGCAGTTCAAGTTCTAGACGTATAAATATAACAAATAAAAACTTGATGGTATCATTGATTTCTCTTGAAATGCATTAATTGTGCCCTACAGCTTTACGTTAAAAACTATCATGAAAAATATTTCAAAACTACTTTTATTCTCCAAAGGTTAAACTGGAGCATTCTGCTGTACTTTCTTAACCAGATGGTGCATGGCCAAAAGTACAATAAGAGTATTTTTCTTTACAAAAACAAAAAAATCCCACAGTGAACACTTGTTTTTCCTTTGTCGATGGGCCTACACTGGAATACCTCAACTCTAAGTTACCGTAAATGGTCAAACACGTGGTATTTTCAAGTCGGATATTCGACTGAGTAGGTAGCAAGTTATTTCCTCACACTGATTTCTTGGAGACTCTTATCCAGCAGCTGAAAACAATAAAACAGGTCTCATCATTTTTAAAGTAATCATTCATTCGCAGTACTCAAGTAGCAGTTTTC
Source organism: Plecoglossus altivelis (assembly GCA_036571765.1). Taxonomy (NCBI): domain Eukaryota; kingdom Metazoa; phylum Chordata; class Actinopteri; order Osmeriformes; family Plecoglossidae; genus Plecoglossus; species Plecoglossus altivelis. The sequence goes on from BROE01000025.1 coordinate 1,032,263, forward strand.
TTCAAAAGGACCACCTGACTTCATTAGAAGCACACTATCCAATGTGGAGAAGATAGCATGGTGTTTTGAACTGAACACTTGAACGAAAGACACACGTCTTTATGACAGACTCTACTTAGTTTGCTGTTCATGACCTGAGTACACCTTTCTTTTGTCGTTTAGAATTGAAATTACCTGAGTTGTAAAATATGACACACTATTCTGTAAGCGAGGCGATAATATCAAATGTAACTTCTTTGTATGGCCATTTTCCAAGGGAATTTCCTAAGGTTGTAGTTGTATTTACGTTCACAGAGAAGAAAATCTACAGAATGTACCGACTTATGTTTGTGGTTAGGTTTCTGCAAAGTTCCTTGCATCGTCTCCCATGTTAACACCCACTCAGGTACATGTCCCTGGAGTACAAACTCAGTACCTTCCTTTCTGGAAAGGACCGAAAGTATGTACAGTATTCATCTGATGTGTACCGTATTCTATAACGCGAAACTACGTTCAATCTTCCAACCAGTGGTGGTCACCGACTGACTATGCATCCTGGAGTCTGTGGGAGTGGACAGGAAGGAGACAGATAGACTCATACATGTCTACCAGAAATACGCGAAGCTTCTACTGTCCAATTCAAAACATGAAATTAGAGGATGCGTATCCATCATTCGTTCAAAGTACGAATACAAAGTTTTTTTTTTTTTTTGAAATACTAAAAAGAAACTAAAGCCACTATTTACAGCGCAAAACAATTTAGGTTCATTCTTGCTGACTTATAGCTGACGTTTTCCCCCATTGTGTGAGTGCAATTATATAGCTTTCACAAGGCTCACAGTCAGTAATTATGAATAAACACAAATCACGTTTTTACCCAATTATCCAGTACCAATTAAAAGTGTGAAGTTTCTATTTTGGGATTATCAGTTGATTTGTCACGATGTAAAAACAAGTGTGCGATTCATGTTTATATTGTAAAATAACATCTCAATCAATGACAATTCAGCCGTGTGGGATTTAAGTCCTCAACTACTAAAGTTAAATTTGCCATCGAGCGTCATCCCTCCCCCATGTATTATTTATTCATTTTTTCGTCTAGATGATTCAAAGAGTTTAGGGGAGAGTGTATCAGGGGTGGTTGAATCCCTGACTTTTAGTTCAGCTGAAGGTGCTTGAGCTGCAGTTCTATGGGCGTACGTGAAACCCTCTGTGACGTTGCTTGCAAAAATAGCTACGCAAACGCATTTGGATTGGATTTGAAGCTGCGGTTCACTGGTCCTTCTCACATGCAGGGATCCTTTGGATGCGCATGTATAACCCATGACATGCGCGTACAACCCCCACGCATGTACGTATAAAAATACCCAGAAACCCTCTGAAATACTTATTTAGATATTGTACGTTCAGATTCTTTGATGCCTTCAAGTTTACGCCTCACATCCGTGGCAAGGGGGGTAAAGGAAAGCATTTGCCATATGAAAACGAAACACATCAACACGTTTGTAACTTTAGCAGCCTTAGATATAACAAACATTATGACTTGACAAGTGGCTTTGAAAGCCCGGCAAGCATAATGTGGTTAGGGTCAAAGAACTGTCCATTCTCTCTAATGATCCCAGGCCTGGCAGACAGCTACTCCAGCCGGGCTGATCCTCTCTGCCTCCTCCATGCCAAACCCTCTCTTGTGACCCATGTTGCTCAGGCCAGAGCTGCCCTCCGAGCCACTGGCCTCCATGTGGATAATACAGCCCACCCTTGAGTTCCTCTTAAGCTCCAGCTCCAGGCGCACCGTATCTGTTGGGTTGCCGTCCGTATAAACTTTATTCCTGGCTCCAAACACCAAAGGGTTGGCGTTGGTGGTACCATCTCTGAGGGCAACCCCCCCAATGCCCCCAGCCCCCGTCTGGCCCTCCCCGGCTCTCCTGCACCCCAGCTCCCAGTCCCCAGGGCAGCAGCAAGGCTTGGTCTGGCAGACGGCCTGGAAGCCCCTCTTGAAATTCTCGTTGTAGTATCCATATATGATGGGGTTGACGCTGGAATTGGAGAAGGCCAGCCAATGAGCAAAAGGGAAGATGTAACCTGTCAACAGCTCCAACTGGTCCCCGTCCAGACCAGAGTAGTCGATCATGAGCATGAGGGTCCACAGAGGCAGCCAGGACACCATGAAGAGCATGGCCACCACGATCAGCATCTTAATCACCTTAATTTTCTTCTGGGAGATCAGAGGCCGGCCCTCGTGTCTGATCGAGGGCCCCTGGACAGCTGTTTCCTGAGGCTCCCTGTTGGACACCACCGAGGTGTATAGCTTCACCCCGATCCGCCCGTACATCAGAGTGATGAGAGTGAGAGGCACCAAGTAGATGTGAGCAAAAAGCACTGTGGTGTAGATTTTCCGCATCTTGGGGTTGGCAAAGTTCTCGTAGCAGGTGTATAGTGGGTAGGTGACGTTGAAATCGCGGTTGGAAACCATGTAGTGATAAGGCACCTCCTCCACTGTGAGTGCGGCCGCAGAGGGACACATGATCACCACAGCCAGGACCCATATCATCACTATGGTCCCCTTAGCCACGAAAAGGCTGAGTTTAGGTTGGAAGGGGTACACTATACAACGGAACCTGTGAAGATACCGGAGACAAGTTCAGCCCTGATGATTATACATTTTTTTGTAAGCATTTACTTAATATTTCCAGCATTTCAGAAAACATTTCTCCAAGTGTTAAGGAAAGGTTCTTTTTCGCCTCCTCGTGTGTCTTTCAGCATCTCAACTTCAGGTCAAACTGCACGAAGTAGCTGTTGCACCTCAGGTTACAATTGTGCCAAAGTCTTAAAACGAGCAGCTCTTTTTCATGCAGCCATCAAAAAAGCTGACTTACCTGTCAACAGCTATGGCTACCAAGGTGAAGACTGAGGCCGACACAGACATCCCCTGCACTAGGCCACTCATTTTGCACACTGTGTTGGTAAATGGCCAGCCTTTCAACAGAATCAATGTCAATCATCAAGCACACAAGAAAACACACACGGACCCAAAAAATAATGTATTTCCTCTCCAATGTGATTCATGTTTGACTGCTGTGCTTGAAATGGTAGGTGTATAGCACAGCGGTGTTCAAACATTTGAATCACAGTGCTTGTGTATGTGTGTGTGTACGTGCACGTGTGTGTGTGTGTTGGTGATGTGAATGAAAAGCAAATGGTCGTACACTGTAAATTCTCTTGAATGTAAGAACTACGTACATCCTGGAGAATGTGTCGCTGCAAGCTACTAATATTGGCGAAAACAGTTTTGGATGGTGCAAAACTATAGAATTGTAAACAGACGCAATGAGAAACATGGAGAACCAGTAGTGGATAGTTTGAACTGTATTCTGGTGGTCAGTCAGAAGAAACAGTCTGTATTTTCCACGCACATTGCTAACACTTTCCAAATGCCAAAGCACTTTCCAATTAGGACACTGAGGAGGTGAACTACCTGTGATGAGGTTGTCCACCAAAGTGGTTGGAATACAGAAGATTCCAACCAGAAGGTCGCTGATGGCCAAGTTGAGGATGAACAGGTTGGTGACGGTCCGCATGCGCCGGTTCCCCAACACGATGATGCACACCAGCACGTTCCCCACCATGCAGAGCAGGAAGATGAACAGGTAGGCCAGGATGAAACTGGCAGCGACCGTAAGGGAATGCTGGTAGTAAGGGAAGTAGGTGAGGTTGGCCGTGACGTTGTAGGTGAGGTGTTGGAGTTGCGAGTTGTTGGACCAGGATGGGCTGTCTGCAGATGCCTCCACCTCCATGCCTTCTTCTGCTACGCTCTCCCACAATTCCATTACTCCCATCATGGACAGCTCTTTCCGACAGCAGTACCTGACAATACACACACATAACAATTAAGTGCTCCCGATGAGTGACTACACCGTAAAATACATCACCGTCTCCACGATACACAGCGGAGGTGAGCGGATCAAACATTTCCAGACGTGCGCTAATTACCGCATGTCTTCAAATGTTGTTATATCTTGAAATGTAATTTCAAGGTTGCTTTAGTTTAGTAGTGTCTACTTTGTTTGTGACTTCAACTTGATGTTCTATATTTATACACATCTTCTTTATATTAATCCCAATGTGCCACATTTCTGCCCATTCTGACAGCGAAGGTCAATCGTTATAACCTTGCGAGACAGCTAGATTCCCAAGTGCACGACCATGCGAAAATCCATCCTGCCAAGCTCCATAACGTATCTGTTAGTGCCAATACCACAGCAGCACCACCCTATCCGCATCACCCTGGTCCTCTGCATGGCTACACATTTCAATGCCCAAAAGATTACAGGATTAAAAAAAATGAATGAACCTGCTTTATTTCAAGGTTGAAGGTAGGGCATTCTTGAGCCTAAGGATAGTGTGAGTTGCAGAACACAAAGAGATCACAAGGGTTAATGAAACATTCATTAGAATCAGTTGTGTCGGAGCAGGGAAACATCTAAAACATGCAGGGCAGGGAGTCCCAGAGGACCAGGGACAGGAAACACTGGATAAGCCCCAGGAAAGATGTCTATTATTGTCTAGTTCCTTTAATCCCATAGGATAACATGTCTTCATATGGCTGCTGTAGATGTGAATCAAGTGCATTATGGTTTTCTTCGTTTTTAAACTGTTGTTCTGAATAAGAGCCAACTTGCCTTATACATGTGCTAGAATCATTCCTTTCAGTCCATAATTCCTTTTTAAATACAAGACATTTCATGGATCATAAAGTAGCACTTTAGATGGTACGGAACTAGAACGCAAGAATGTGGAAATGCATTAAAAGTAGGATTCATTCTCTTCCAGATGATGTACTCTACAGCCATCACTCTGGAAATGACAGAGTAGAGCAGAAAGGTTGTAGGATGGATAGTCTGCTATGGCAAAAAGTTACCTTCTGTCTTCTACTACGGTTTCTTATCAGTATTAAAGAGGTCTGGCCAAAGAACTGACAAGCTTAGAATCCAGGTTATAATAGCTTCCCTCCAGACACTCGTTTGCCAGCAAACAGGACCTCCGTTTTTTGGTGGTGTTTTAACTGAAGCGCTACAGGAACCTATCAAATAAAACGTTACAATAATAAACGCAGAGTGCTAATTATTCATGATACAGTGGTTTGCACTTACGAGCGTAATGTTACTTTTCATCACGCACTCAGTAGTAATGCATTATACTCATTTCTACTTTTAACCTCTTCTTAGGTGGTGAAATTGTTGTATAATTATGATTTAACTCCTCAATACAATGTTTCATGGACATGGTCCACTTCCTTTGAATAATGCAGGAACGAACAAAACAGTGGTGAAAAAATTATGTTTTGAAAGACCGAGGTTTTTTTTTTTGCTAAATGGAGGTGGTGGAAAAGGCCCAAAAGCATGAATTCAGCCAAGCAGCCATCAGATGCAGGTAGCTTGAAGGACTCAGAGAATGTAATTGTAACCGTGTTTTCCATATCTGGTCTGAATACATAACATGCCTTTTAGAGATAATTCAGTCCATCTCCCCGAGTCTACACGACATGATTGCTACTGGTTTATACGCCAACTTCAGAATTGGATCTGTGCTACAGACCAAAGAAAAACTGTTGATATAAAAAGTGATTGGGCTCGCATACACAACAAAGACCTTAAGACTAAGGCTTATCCGCTTTCACGGTTGCCGTGCGTCTAGTAGCTTGTGTTGGCAACAGAACCCAAGCCATGGCCAAGCCAGCAGCACCGAACGTTCGCCAGATTCGCCACGATTTCACTTGACACTTCTGTGGAAGAAGTTTTTTTTAAATCTCCCGGTAAAAGTACACATACAAGAAATTTACGATGGAGGAACACCTCACTGTACTTTTACATCCGCTAACACTTTCCACTACTCACGTTGAGACGAGCCTAAGCTTTCAATTCAGGAGACTCGAGCCCTCACATGCGTTAAAGTCAGGTCAGCCATCTTCCTAGAATCTTCACTCTGGATCAGCTACTCATGCCTGCATGAGAGGCGATTAAAAAAAATTATTATTCTCCCCAAACTAGTCACAGCCGTGAGTGGAAAGCTGAAAACAGTGTGTGACCGAGCCGCAAGGCAAGGTGGGTTCTTGCTGCTTGGACGACTGTGGAGGCCCTGGGGAGGCTGCATGGTGCGCCCGAATATTGAATGTCTGTGTGTCAATGCCAGAGGGAAGAACATGAACGTGTTTTGATCCGACACATGGATTTGAATTGTGGCATAATAGATTTTCAATGTTTGTAAATTCCCCTCACAATTGTGCCAACTTATCCATTGAAAACCCAATGTTTTTCGCCTTTTGCACACAGTCTGACCCTCGAAAACATCGTTCTGATGGATTGATGGATGAAAACGATGTTGTGGACAATTCAGCATCGTAGTAGATTGAAGTGCGTTGCAGTTGATGTGCATTTTCAAAACATGAAATATGAATATTTAAACGTAATAGGGTAAAAAGTGTTTCGTTCCCTTTGCATGAAAGATCGTGATTCATCTGATCGGAAAGCGAGAAATCCTGCCACCTGAGAAGAAATCTCTTGTTATCGCTAATCTCTCGGGGCAGACTGCGCGCGCGCGCATGCGTGTCATGACTAGGGACCACTTGGCAAAAAAATCCAAGCTCCTAAATCCAAGTACACAGAGTTGTGTTCCAGAGCAGCCCTTCAGTGCTGCGTCATATGAAGCTGTGCCCTAACAGAGTACCACTCAAGTCTCGTCTCATTCCAAACTCATTTGGGAAAGAGCACAGACTGACATACCTCGGATGATAAGGTTGACGGAAAGCGAGCGAGAAACGGGAATGACAGAAATGGTCGTGAAATGTATATCGCTGACCTGCTTCTTTTGAAAGGGTTGGCGAGCACGCCAAGGTGAGAATTCATCACCTCGACTCACCTGTGGAAGAATCACTGTAAACATCCCTTTCGAAAGGGTTTATGGTTTCCCTTCCAAAGAACCACTGAAAGAGTATTGTCCTCTTTGGCATTTTAAAACTCTATGAGAAGCTTTGTGAATAGAAACTATTTTCTCTGTATTTTCTTTATGTCTGTACTCAAATGGCAGACCTAGAATATGTAGTTGCCTATGTAGATTCTACTTGGCATTATTTCAGGGAAGAGACTGAATGCTGGAGAAGCTTTGATTTATAACTACAGTGGCTGCCCCCACTAAACCAGATAGACAAATATGAAACATAAGATTGCAATGCAACTTTTGAATCTCTCAATGAAAGCTGGTTTCTATGGTGAAAGACACAATGTTCCCCTACGAGATGTATTGATGCACGGCTTGTTACCGTTGTGCTAACAAATCGATAGCTCAACTGGAGTGACAGATCGTGATGTTGTTGGAAGTGTGTGTGTGTGCGTGTGTGTGTGAGCGTGTGCGTGTGTGTGTGTGTGAGCGTGTGTGTGTGTGTGTGGGGGGGGGGGCAGCTCTGGTCACAACAAATCAAATATTCTGCTCCCAGAGGGTCCTGCTTAAGGGGGGGTTTGTGTCGTACCACTGAGAAGGGTTCTCCAGTTCCAGCGCCAAGAAAATGTTTAATATTGGTGTTGAATGTATTAATTTATGACTTGTCACATCATACTACCTATTGTGTTGAAATAATTAAAGGCTGTGTTTGGGTGAACTTTTCAAACGAGAATTGCATTTGTTTAAAGAAACTTTAACAGACTGGACAGTCAAATTGGACCTTTTCAGTGTTTATGATCCGGCTAACCCTGTGCCACATCACTATGTTAACTGTGAGTCCATTTCATTTACTTCCATTTTCAACTATGAAAGTTCTTAAAATTTCCATTCAACAAGCTGAATGGTCTATAAAACCGAGTGGATCGTTCAAATTCGAAAACGTCTCTATTCAACACTTTTCAAATATAATTCTCATTAAAATGTTTAGACATGTGTCATGCCTCACCAATAACTCCATGTTATATCCAGTTTAACTTATTCAGTATGACGTTTTGCACAATATTCAGTTTACCTTGGCAGGTGAGCACTGCTAGTAAGGTGTTATACTGTCAGCTGAAAAATCACTGTGAAAAGAGGTGTTTAATTGAGCTTGTCATAAAACCAACCTGTACACCGCAGCTGGGTGTTTCAGGGTTTATTATCACCTATATTAAGGGTGGCATGATTCATCTCTAGCAACACTAGCCATCAGTCAGTCTAATACATAATCCATGATAATCATTATACAGTATTTCATATATCACAAGCTAAATGAGAGAGATGTGTAAAAAAAAACATTAAGATGACTGAGGCACATAGAGGAAGTAGTGAGACACGGAACACAACATTTATCTGTTTAATTTGCGGCCTAGCTTGAAGGCAAATTTAAATTCATCGAGCTCCCTTGACATTAATTAGAATTCAAGTCTGAGCCCATGTAATCTTGAGGGAATAACTGCAATACCAAATGTTTCCTACTGGTCTAGAAGTGGCTCGGGAAATACGATCCCCGCAGGCAAATGAGTTGACAAGGAAGAATATCTTATTTTTTCCCCCCACACGTCTGCTACCAGTAGGCATTCAGGTTGGTCTCAAGTGCCAATAACAGCGAAGGTACGTTTTTCAAGCAATAATCGCCCCCAAATTTAATTGAATGACTTTCTCATGCTACGCAAATTAATTTAACGTCATATCAAATGGATGAATTGTCATGAAAAAAGGAACGGCGGATCTTTGTGGTAGATTGTGCGACCAGTCTTTAGGAGACTACATCTGCTGTGCACTTTGACAGTTACCTAGTGGAACCGTCTGCACGGAAAGAGCCGCCTGTCTGCAGGGAACACAACATCAGGCTAGGTGTTGTAACCTAGTGGAACCGTCTGCACGGAAACAGCCGCCTGTCTGCAGGGAACACAACATCAGGCTAGGTGTTGAGGTTAAGAGGATAATGAGACGTGATTATTTTACAAAAGTGCAGTGTAATTACTCGTTCAGAAAGCGGGGACATTCCTTGTGTTGGGATCAGAGGATCTTGAAAGTGTAATAGGGCCATCACGCTCAGGGTACCCCATGACCTGCAGAAATAGCCCCTTTGTTACAATGTATTTGGAGGGAAAAGAAGGTTTGAACAGCGCTTTTTTGCATCTCCAAGTATCCTTCTGAACCCAGTTAATGGCTGTAATATATATATGCAATTTACTCTTACATCCTTTTCTCTTCCATTTGTACTGTAATTGAGTTGTTCTTATTGCACTGTCGAATTAATTTAAGTTGCTATGTAGCTGAGGTATAATTACTTTGATGTGGCTGGCAAACAATTACAGACAATTCCTTGACTCAAATCACAAACCATGTTAGAACACTCCCCATTCTTATCTTCTACTGTGTTATCGATATGAACTATTTGTACGCCTTGGATGAAAATGTTTGCAAAATAATATGTAAATGTCTTATGAAGTGCGAATGAACACATTACAGTAGCTTGTAGCCTGTCTGGTATCAGTTGAAAGATTTTTCTCAGCAATATCCTTATGGATTTTGAGAAAAAAAAAAAATCGGATGAATATTCTGTTTCTTGAAGGTGGTTGATATTGAAGATCGAATACTTTTAATACCCAGTTGCTTAAACGGGTTTGATATTGAAGATTGAATACTTTTATTATTCGGTTGCTTAAAAATTGTTGATATTGAAGATGGAACACAAAGTGCACATAACAACATGAAAAGAAAGCTTGTGCTCGGCGTCAGATCATCCAGAAGCACCGCTATCGTGATCCCGGAGAAATCAAGAAGTACCCAAAGCCAACAAAAGAGTGAGGAGGTATTTTAGGAAAACCAATCTCTCTCAGTGCTGACAATCTGACGCCAACAGGAAGCAATCATTAGAGAGAAAGAGACCTCATGTTGGAGCTACACAGAAGTGGTCTCGTGGAATCGGTTTGATCAAAATGGGAAATGCTCTTTTCTAATGCCAGTAACGCCTTCAGAAACCAGTTCAAACGATGACCAATCGCAGGACGACGGCAGTCGAAGTCCCTAATTTTAACACAAAAAAAGAAGGGTACACATCCTTTAAATATTCTTGTTGCAACTTCACGGTCAGAAATGAATTCCCTCATGTTTTGTCGACATTTTAACCTGACCTATAACCTCCAGAAAAAAGACATGCAACGAAAACTCAAATATATATTGTGCATCTGGCTTAGTTAATACTTAATGTTGCTCACCAACTTTTTCAAAACTAATTGTGACAATAACGATACTTTCTCCTTTAATACGTCCATTCAAAAGTTGTTCCCAAGGAAACGTTGATGGAGATGGCCCTTGAACTCACGTTAAAAGGTTTTATGGACGTATGTTGGGCCTGTGATTGTTCCACCCAAGGTTACGACATTGGTTCTTTTTTGGTTTGACTGTGTGCTTTGTCACCAGGACAGACAGTTCATCTTCAATCGTGACAATCTCAACTTTCTGCCTGAAGGCAGCAGGGTTTTCCTTCCATCCTCTCCCCCCTGCCTCCCCCTCCCCCTGCCCCACCCCCCTCCCCCCTCCATCCTCCGCTCGATCTATTTAGTTTTCACCCTGGTAGGATCCAGAGTTCCTGATGGTCACAAACTCCCTTGTAGTGCCTAGTTGCTGTAACAAGCAGCCCAGGAGCTCTACTGGTTGAATGATAGTGCTGAATTGCATTTTCGCATGAAGTGAAATGCACTGCACTTAAGCCTAACGTAACATGCTACTCTGATGCAACAAATGATGCTTTGAGGCCTGTTGAACTTTGAAGCTGTTAAAAGCCTTCAAGAGGCTGCAGTTTCAAAGAGGCACTCACTATAATGTAAAGAGAGTGTTGTTGTGTATACAGTATAAAGAGTATACACGAATTGTGGTTGATTCCATAGCAACATACCATGAAAGATACATTCTTGAAACCCAACTGGTAAAAAAAAACCTTTTCTTTGATCAAAATCAATAAGACATGAGTTTCCAATTTAACAAGATTCAATTCATACACTATTAAACTGAATTGAAAGAACTATCAGATATTATACCGCTGGTATCACATCTGGTGAGCAAATATAGCCAGATCAATAATATCACATTTCCTTTTGTATTGAGTCACTTAACCCAACTCCTGACATTGTGTACGGTCTTCTTCCTGTCCTCATGACTACAAGGTGATCTACTCTATGCAGTGGTGGAGGTAATCCCCCACCCTAGGGTGATGTCAAGTGGTGATCAAGTTCGTGGATTTAATCAACAGCGTGAACGGGGATGTTTCTAGGAGTTGAATGTTGATTCGAAACCTCTTCCAACGTCTTGCAAATGGCAGTGAAAGACAATAAAAAAAATGTTTACAGATCACTGAAGCGAACGATCGTTTGACGACTGCGTCTCTTTTTAGGATTAGAATTGACATCCGTGAGGCCGAGGTGAGACACTGAAGCACCGAGATATGTGGTCCACAACGACGAACGCATCTTGCACATAGAGCATTGGTGAGCAGTGTACAACATGGAGCACATCTGAGATTCCTGTCACATCTAAGCACCTGTCAGCGATCAATAAATGAACGGCGGATCAGTAACTGCAGAGCATATAGACGATTCTTTACAGTATGTCAAGGGTTTAACATGCATGCTGTCAAAAAAAACATCATTTTCAAGTGCAGGATTAACACACTGACAAAATATGAATGCAATGCTTCAAGAATAATGTTCGATAAACAGCTGTGATCGTTCTAAGCAAGACCGAGGGAGACATGGAGAGGAAACGATCTGTTCCACAAACACAGTCATGGAAGGAAGCCTCTTCATTCTACAGCAGGATCAGCCATGAACACACGAGCTACAGACATGGATAACATTTAAATGAACTTGTGATGAAACTCTTCAACAAGCGTGAGTCCCCCAAAAAATAAATAATAGTTTTTCAAGAGCATTGGCATTGGATAAAAAGTATTGGAATTCATTTAGAAATTAGTAGTTGCATTCTCACTAATGGGCATTACAACAATGATAGACATAATTGAGCATTGAACGGCTCTCATAAAAGGTTACCAGCCAATCAAGAGACAATGTGTTGCTCGTGCTTCTCATATTCCTTAGACACACTTCAGATGATTGAGCTCTACTCTTTCTCGCTGTCTATATATGCTGATTATGCTAACCATCTTCACCAGGTGTAGAGGAGTATGAGCCGTAGGGATTAACACAACAGTCTTATTTACGGAGACCAGGTCCATCCTCAGGAGGGATGCAATATTGCAGAGCTAGATATCCGTATGCGCTTTTCACGTGTCCGACTGAGGTCTATTCGAACACCACAACATAGGAAATTTCCCTCCTACTAGGATCACATCTCAATTTTATTTAAAAGTGAAGTGTTTAAGGCACCATTAGTGTCATCTTGAATTCTGAGAATAGGAATGGACACTTTTTAACCTTGGCTAGACACGCGGAGCTACCTGTTGCAACGAGGAGGCAAACAAAACAAGTATTTTCGCTGAAGTGGGCAAGTACGTTAATAGACTGCGTTCATGCACGACACGAAGACAACATTGGAATGATAGACAGTGACCTACCTCTGTAGGATAACAAACGTAGTTTTTCCTCCAATTACTTGTTCTGTACCTGTAGGTCACTTGAAAACAGCAACAGATTTATGTTCTTTATACGACCAAGAAATGTTGAAATGAAGTTCCTCGTTTAAGATCAATTTCCACTAGGTCGATCATAGCCAGACGGTTCGTAGATGGAGACATCTCACATCTTGCGTTTCATACCTTGACTTGCGATTTCGGAAGAGGTGCGAGCGCGTCATACACACGCGCTCAAGGAGATGGTTTGAGTCTTGTTTTTTTCCTTCACATTCTCTAGGGAAAAGATAGGCTACCACTCCCCCCCCTCTCTCTCTCTCTCTCTCTCTCTTGCCCCGCCCCTTATCTATCCCCAACCCGGCCTAATAAACAGGGTATAGACATGTTCAAGTCACTCCAGTCCATAACCTAACCTTTACGCAAGTCACTTGGACCCAAGTCGAGTTAAGTCTTCATGTCCCCTGGACGGAGAAAAAACAACAACACGTGGGCACATAAAAGGTATCCAAGTGTTTAAACTCATATTTTGCCATCTGCTATACCAAGCTCGAGTAGTAATTTCACATTTCTGCACCCAAAGGCGTCTTCGTGCATCCTGTTTCCAGTAATCCTAAACAGAAATTTAAAATTTTACTCTGGGCGATACCGTTTTTCCCCCCCCAATTTACAAATTGGGACGCCAAAACAGCGCTACTAGAGGATGCACCTTCCCCTAAGATATAAGAATGGCTGTAATAGATAAGCTTTTTTTCAGTCAAAAAGAATAACAAACATGTTGTGGAAGTTAATGAGGCCCGATACTTTCCAGCCAATTATGTTTCAGCTATTTTCCCCCTCCTTTATTTTGACACTTAAGTGGCCAGTAATCAGTAGCTGTTTGAGTGAGTTTTACATTTGGTTGGTAAAAGGGTGGCGAACTGGTCCAGCGGGGGGGCAGAGGTTATCTCCCCAAGACACATTCGACTTAATTACCTGCTTTCTAGTGTGTTTTTCTATGTATGTGTATATCATACTAATGAGACCATGTAAAAACCGTTTTTTATGTTGAATATCTCATCTTTTATTCCCTCAAAAGTCAACTATAGCCGTTAACAGCATGGATGCAAATTCCCGTTTTGAGCGGGAGATGCATGTGATGGAGGACTATTACCATGTCTTTCACAAGTCAAATATTGTGATATTTACCTGCCACCGGCTGCTACTGTTGCTCAGTCCTGACAGGTGAAGTTGTAGTGGCATCAATACAAATGTTGCCATGCAAGCGGTACCGTTTTCAAACTGCCTACATGGCTTCCGATGCTAAAAGTGTATTTTCCGTAATTGTGATGGATAAAGGGCTCTTTCATATGGGGTGAGGCACAATATCCTGTTTTATTGGTAACAAATGGTCTGATACATGCTGAAATGAGGAAGTCAATCCATCAAAACCTTCAAACGACATGATAGGGAACCAAATCCGAGCGCTTTGTCCAAAGAGAGTGCATCGTTTCTGAAGTCAGAGATAAAAGATTGTGCTTTTCATTAGAGCGTTGCGTTTGATAATTTGCCCCCTTGATAGACATACACAAGAACCTGGCCCTCAGATCAAGCCATCACCGATTCATGTATTGACATCATTACAATGTACATCTGCGTGGTAACAAATCAAAATGTATTTGTGCGGAGCTTTTTATAATGCAACGCCACAGAGGGCTCCGTGTACGTTCCTAGAACTGCCTCTGGACCAACATCAGCCCCTTAAGAACCCATAGAGCAACAGCGATGTCTAAGAATCTTTGTCGATCCCAATGATTAAAATTGATGAATCGTGTTCTTTTAGACTGATGCTGAGGGAAACTAAGGATAGTCTTAAGCTTGTAGCAGGCTCTCTTTTTAATCAGACTTATTAGTCTTGTAGGTCAAGTCTTCAGGGTGGTCACTAACTAATTCAAACTGAATTAATCACTTGAGCTCAAACTGAACTTGAACTTTGCATTAAAGGCTCCCTTATACAAGTTAACTTCACGACAATATAGCCCCAACACTAATTAAACAACACTCGCTATTAAATAAAAGAACTGTCACAAAAATAAACATGAAATAGCGAATTCTTTAACACCGTCTCAATAAAGGCCGCACATGGTAAAAAATGGCCGTGTTATAGCATAACATTTTGAATTCCAGACGGCTGTTTGTTATCTCAAGGTCTGTACACCCCTGGGCAGACAGTCAGGAAAGGAGACAAACTGAAAGAAACCGTCTACCTACAACTACTTGCATTTCGTTTTGTCACTAACAAGTTTGACACATCCTTTCTGCCCCCCCCCCCATTTCACAGAAGCCTTCATTCAAAGTGACAAACTAAAGTGGAATGTTGAATGCATAAGGATGCAGCAAAACAATCATAGCTTTGAAATTCGACGTAGCATGTTCGTCAACAACCGGCCACAGAATAACTGCTTGACAGTCATCCTGGACTGGTGTCAAATATTCTATCTTTTACCTCTTCCTTTCTCTACTCCAATTGACGTTGCGATGACTGAAATGTGAGTAATTCCTGCACCAGAAAGAAGTGCCTTCCATCCATAAGGAAGAACTTCAGTTATTGGATCGTTCTTAAACACGGAACAGTGTTGTGTTCTGAATATATGGGTCATGTGACGGCTCAGTGTGTGTAGGCTCTGCTGACAGTCTTGCCAGGTGTCATATTGAATCGTGAGTTGACTGTGCATGTGATATCAACATTTGACTCACCGCTCTCTATACACTACACTCGCTGTGTCAGGTTATTCAAGGTGATCTGCTTCGGTGTACCTGTCCAATCACATAGGGGAAGGATCCGCCCCCCCCAACACACACACACACACACACACACACACACACGCACAGCCAATCCCTGGCTTAACTGCCAAAGACATTTGGAGATTCACAGCGACTTGTCACTGAATGAACAACAGAAAACAAGACAGATGTAGGTTCTCTGTATTTCTCTGGCAACACGACTTGTTGGCATGCTGGATGATTCAAGGCTACCGCAGTCAGACACCTCTGTCTGCATGTTGTGCCAAGCCAGGAATGGAAAGACAGAAATACTAAGTGGCATTTCAAGTTGACACTAACTCTAGAAAAATGTCTTGGCGACGAGGATTCAATGTTTTGACAAAAAGAGCATTTGTCAGAACCTAGCGATAATAACAATAATCATCCTCATAATAACAATTTGTAATAAGAAAAGATGTTAGGCATCACATCTATTTTAACGCAAGGAAAAACCCCAGTAAAGAATAGATGTTTCATATTCACAGGCTTTCTTCACACTGCATCGTGTATGATCACACCACTGTAGTAAAGAGGTGCAATATAGATACTATGGCTCCAGTTCATCAACTTCTACTATTCTACCAGACGTCCTGCTGTAGCCATGGCACCAGTTGTAGACTGTGCTGTGTACTGGGCCCTTTACGACCATACCTACAATTTGTTTAGATTCAAAAATCTTTTTTCAGTGAAAATGTAATGAAATGCAGATGGCCCTTAGGAGTGCCTTGAGGCACTCGGACAGGGGAGGGACCAGTTACGGGGAGGGATTGTGGACTATTCGGGTTCTGTGTCTGTGCTGGAAAACTCGAGAACATGGAGTAAACCTCCACATTGTTCCATTTGGACGTGGGAGAAGCACGAGCATGAGATATGTTGTCCGCCTGTGAACAATGTGTTGCTATCGCAGGAGAGAAAACGGTGTGTTGTCATGGGGAATGTCATCGACAACGATGAACTGGTTCAGTCCAGAAGACCTGCTCATTGTTGATGAGGCCCAACTCTTTCTTTAAACTCCATTGTTGAGACCAGGCTTCTTGTAAGACGTCGTTCGCCAGATGGAGCCATGGGAAAGGTTGGCCACATAGAAAATAATTTGATTGCCTTTCCTTAAAAGGTCCTGATAATGTATCTTTCCATTATGTCCGTGAAGAGCTTCCAGTCTTAGAAACACAACAGAAATATCGCAAAGGTTATCTGAAGCAAGGACGGCTGACAATTGACTCATTCGTGTTCAGCTGCGTTGTTCTGATCAAGCAGCTACTTCGCAAGCCTTGTTTGTGTACGTCTTAATGAGTGATCCTAATGAAACTCAATGACGCCACAATGTGAAATTACTACGACTAGATGTTTTTGATTGGGATATATCTTGGGCGTCAATCATACGTTGAAGACGTGGTTCGCATGTGCCGCGTTCGAAAAGCATCTGGTGTTGAAAAGCCAGTCGATTTATACTGCGTGCGCGTTTAACCCTTACCATTCAGAGCTGTCGTCAATCTGCAGTTAACTGGAACCGTCAGAGGGACCATTTTCACCGCATGATGCGGACCCCACGCAGTGCAACAGCGGTGGTCTTCACGAAACTCAGACTCTAATGCCAACGTCAGATATTCCAGAACATTGTGCGCTCTCAGGTCGTGTCCTAACTCGTAGAGAAACGACACTTGATGACTTCACCGCGTACAAGAGTACAAGAGCTCCGTCTGAAGACAATTTTAAGATGATGAAAGTGTTAACCCATGTTCACGTTCTCGTGATTTAAAATCTACATCGCAGGAGGGTACTGGCATGGTAAGACAGTCATTCAAGAGATACAGAAATCTGTAAGCCTTAATGCTATCCTGATTATGATAGCCTTAGCTTGATGTAGCATCAGGCCTGGGCGGGATATGCTCAATGCAGTCAAAGAAAAATAAAGCTGGTATGAATGTGCAAACCACTGTCTGCCTCTTGTGAAAGGCATGGCAGATTCCCAGCATACATCTAATGTGAGAACTAAAAAGAATATACTATATCATAGCTCTCATCATTTAATAGAAGTCAGAGGTTTTTAAGAAGGATACATGTGGCTTTAAAAAGACTGAGCATGAAGAAAAGGAGAGAGACAGAAAAAAAATCGGACGTTGATGAGCATTATTTATAGAGACGTCAGTCATTCCAGTCCGCGGAACAGGAGGAGATCAGCCCTCAGTAATGTGTCCAGTGAGACCTCCATCTCCACACACTCAGTCAGACTCCTACTGGTGACCAATTAATACTAGAACCATCTTACTAATTTGAGTCTATCATGGTGAGCAGTATAATAAGCTTGTTAGCATGCCTGCTTCAGAACCACAACCTTTTAAACACGCGCACGCACGCACGCACGCACGCACGCACGCACACACACACACACACACGCACGCACGCACACACACACACGCACACACGTTCTATTGACAAATGATCTTTTCTCATGTCATATAATAATCACGACTCTATTTTGATAGTTCAGAAGTAGAGCCCGCCATCAAATATACAGTCTTCCAGTCATTCTTTCGGCACGAACAAACTCTTTATCATGACAGTGAATGGGAGTGATGTAATCATGGCCAGAAGTCTAAATTTAACTCATAACCAATGACTCAGCTAGACTGTCATGAGTCTAAGACTGAAGTACCGCTCGAGAGGGAGAGAGTGATTCTAATGGAAGACAAAGGCAACATAACAGCTGGCAATTAATTCTCATTGTTCGGACTCAAATGTCTAAATGTTCCATTCCTTTGAAAATCAAACTTCCCAAACAATGTCAAGGAAGATTAAACAATGCCATGTTATTGAATAAACTTTGATTTCACAGTAGGTCTGGATTTAATTGGATTCAGCACTATATGTTTTGAAAGGTGCCAGACCGGAGCAGTTTCCTTGCAGAAACTCTTGCTTCACTGGCGTCAATTAAGACTCACGCGGATGTGGTTTGGATGAAATGACAGACTGATGAATAGATTGATGGATGAATGAGAAAACTTAAGGCTTAGGTGAATTCATATAGGGTGTCAGAATTGATGGGAGAGTGTGTCTTGGTCGTCGTGATCCCCCCCCTCCTCCCCCCCCCCCCCCTCCTCCGCCCACTCTGTTCAGGGATAAGAAGACAGGCGACTCATTCACACTACTGCAGGTGGGTATTCTTACACAATGTGATTAATCTATTTTCTTCCCCAGTGATCCTTCTTATAAAGAGTCATAATGGGCCATAGGAATCTTCTCTCCTACTGGTAGATCAGACTAATGTTGTTCGGAGGGGGGAAGAGTTCAGAAATTCGTAAATGCAATTCAATTCCATAAATTGAAATATGTTATGGGACATGAAACACGGTTTTAATTTGCACACACACACTGATTTGTTTCCAAAAGAAACCTGATGACATTTCGCTGTATTTTCCTGCATTTCGTCACACACAAGAATCACAATCCAACATTGATTGATAATTAGGATCAAAAACCACAAACATTACATCTACTGTGGTTCATACGATCACCTATGGTGTAGATCTATAGTGAGTTTAAGGTCTTTTACAATTATTTCAGCTCATAGCATCTTTTAGACAACTGAAAGCATTTTCCAGCCAGGTCTTAGCTGTTGACAAAAAGGTCACCTGAAGCTATTCTGGTGAGTGTTATTGGACGACTTTATTTGACCTACACGGACACTAGAAGATTGCAGGCCACTCTGGCACAAACTCAAAAAAAAAGAACACTTCAGGCTCAATTTTTTTTTAAATAAATCACAACCGTGCAGCGATGCCTTGACAACTGTTGACACAAATGATTGTACAGAGAAGTTGACAGCTGTCTGCCAACACTGTCACTGCTCACGATTCCTCATTTTCACGCGGTCTTGACATGTTTGTTTCAATAAAAATAAAACGTTTGTACGTAGTTTTCTATTAGAGAACCAGACCCTTGTGGTTTGGATAACAACTAGAGAGCGAAAGAGAGAGAGAGAGAAAGAGAGAGAGAGAGAGAGAGAGAGAGAAAGAGAGAGAGAGAGAAAGAAAGAAAGAACGAGAGAGAGAGAGAGAGAGAGAGAGAAAGAAAGAGAAAGAGAGAAAGAGAGAGAAAGCGAGAAAAAGAGAAAGAGAGAGAGAGAAAGAAAGAGAGAGAGAGAAAGAGAGAGAGAGAAAGCAAGAAAGAGAGAAAGAGAGAGAGAGAAAGAAAGAGAGAGAGAGAGAGAGAGAAAGAGAGAGAGAGAAAGCGAGAAAGAGAGAGAAAGAGAGAGAGAGAGAGAAAGAAAGAGAGGAGAATGATGCAATCTATTCAGCTTTCCCATGACAACCTTGCTATCTCTCCATACAACTACGCAGGACTTGCTCCAGCTCAAGTGCTCTCCTCCTGTGTTCTGAATCTTAATCATGTTTGTGACCAGAACGGTCAAAAACAACAACAACAACAACAACAGACCTATTGCTCTTCATCTGCGCGTGTGTGTAGTGCTACAGGTGCGCTCTCTTGATGCCTCTCAGATGGACGAGGACATGCATTTACCTATTGGCTCAAGCAGTCGCGTTGTAACAGTAAACACAAGCGCGCCTAAGGAACCTTCTTAGAACACTTGTGTCACGTCGTCGTTGTCTAAGGAGGGGGGGGGGGGGGGTATTGGAGGACTGTCACCGATGCTTAGGCTAACCAGCGGCGGGCCCGACAGCGGAAACTTCAAAGGAGAATGAGTAAAACTCACCCTCAGCCCGGTGAACTCCCATTCCGGTCTCCACGACGAGTCAACCCGCCGTTCCGTTCGGACGCTCGCGGTTGGTGTATGCCATCAGTTTGATATTAACGTTAAGCAGGACGTCACACTCAAGAAAAAGATGGATGGGCAGTAGTGGGGAAACCGGAACTCAGAAGACATCGGGTCGACACCGATGGTTGCGTTCACCCACATCGAACTAAGGCGTTTCCTCCATCTTTCCGCCACCTGGGAGTTCGAAAGGGCTAATCCCCTCCCCGTGTTTACCAGGGCCCCAATCAGGACACAGGGCGTGGGCCCACTCACCTTCCAATCACCACCATGTGCGGGGCCGCACTTAAGTGTTATTTTAGTAACACTTGAAAGTTTAGTAACTTTGGCAACATTTAACGGTACTTCAAGTTACTCCCGAGAAAGAAATATGAACCATCTCTCTAACACCTTGTCACTAGGAGTGCACAAAACAGTTGTCGTTGAAAACAACTTAGTTCACTTTCAAAACCCACCTTGATTGGTTTCTACTGTGTTTTGTGCCTGTGTGTGCGTACGTGCCTCGTTGACTCGTGTAAATCGTGTAAATTGGGTTACTCCGAACGTGTACGGCTATCAATCCAACACATTTTGCTTTGTCGATCTGCCTAGTTGTTATTTGATAAGACCAAGTGGCTGGAGGAGATCAGATGGCCCACCCTGAACTAATCACACACTATCCCTCCATGAGTGAAGCAAAAACATATTGAATCGTGCTGGGTATACTCAATACGCGCGCTCTCTCTCTCTCTCCCCTCCCTTTCCCCTCTCTCTCTCTCTCTTCCCCCCCCCTCTCTCTCTCTCTTTCCCCTCTCTCTCTCTCTCTCCCCTCTCTCTCTCTCTCTCTCTCTCTCTCTCTCTCTCACTCTCTCTCACTCACACGCGCGCAGCCACACCTAAACACCGTCACACATACCTCCATACACACACACACACCCACCTCCACATATATAACCCTAGCGTATACTAGATGTAGCAGTGCTGCCATCATGTGGGTATTGTACTTTACATCATACCTCTGCTAGGTGTGCCATATCACTGGAAAAATAACCTTGATTAAACGAACCACGACTTTAGAGCAAATGATTTGTCAACAATCATACATAACCTGTATTTATTTGAGTAATAGCAAAGATAACTAGTATCACTCCATAACGCAATGTCTCCCCTCTGTCGGATAGCTGCTCTGCTACACTGTCAGAGTGACTCAAATCTGAGCAGGGGTGACAGAACAGGGTAGCTATGGATACTATACGATGATCTGTCCACGTGTAGAAACCACGGCGATGAGCTCAGCGATCGTGAAGGGGAACCGAAACAGCCCGTCGTCGCAATTTTAAATGTTCATGTTTTATTAATTATCGCGCAACATAAAACAATATTGTGGGATTGTACCACACACACTATGTATTCACATAATACACCAAACAGCTACAAAGAGAAAGACTAAACAAAAACACTTTTTTTACATACTGCATACTTGACATGAAAAAAAAAACGGAACCCAAAACAATCTTCAACTCAAATAGGAATGTAGCTGCCAGTTGTGTTCGCTGTCTTCCTGTATGAAGAAAAACACAGTATAAGCTCGGATCCTTCCTTTGGAAAGTGGACAAAATCAAGTGACCAGCAAACAGCAGTGCTGAGTGGGGTATTCATTTAGATCATGTGTGTGTGTGTGTGTGTGTGTGCATGCGTAAGTGTGTGTTTGTGTGTGTGTGTGAGTGACAGAGAGAGAGAGAGGAGGGTGTCAGGTGTATGATAAGGGATGAGGAAGAAAGAAAAGAAGAATATTCCTTAAGGAGAAACATAGGGAAGGTAATATTTATGCTCTCAGAGTTATATTAGAATATCCTCCCCCCTGCTATATGAGGTGTACAGCATTCTAAAAGAGCATTTTTGCTAGTTTCTCAATGGTACATGACAGTGCACCGTGTCACCCGGGATCACGGTTGGTTCACGTCGATCTCCACTCGTCGTGAAGATGAGAACAGATTCATTTTCAAGTACCTGGAGACGTGAGGATCAACCGTGATGATGCGGAACAGTTCCGTTTGCGAGAGCTTCTCTCGAAAAGAGTTTGGAAGTAGAACGCCGGGCAAGCCTTGATGCATGTGGAAGCGGTAGCACCACTCCACGCATGATCAGCACCAGAGCGGTTACCTCCCAACGGAAGAACCGCTCTTTGCTCAGAGAGATACTTCTCTTAACATTCTGAGAGCTCGGAGATCATATCAGCGGTGATCACTCCCCCCCCTCCCCCCCCCCCCCCCCCCCCCCCCCCCCCCCCC
>BROE01000025.1:1056875-1077040 GCA_036571765.1 Plecoglossus altivelis
CTTCCCCTCCCCCCCTCCCCCTGGCCTCCTGACCCCAGCATGCAGTCCTGCCTCCAGCCTCCAACCTGCCTCCAGCCTCTAGCTCGAAGCCAACCTCCAGGCTCGAACCTCACGCCTGCACGCAGAAGCACGTGACGCCTAACTCTGGACGCTTCCTGGCCGTCTCTTCCTGGCCGGGAGCGGGAAAGGCCACACGAGTCGGGGGACAGGTTGAGAGGCTTTAGTGCAGAAACGCGAGGGAGGAACCAGCTCGGCCCTCGGGGGTGAGAGATCCACGTTTAAAAGGTCACAAAAGGAGCGTGGTGGCTGAGGAGACAGAGCGGCCGTGGAGGGTCGCTGGCTCAGTGTAGACAGTGTGCGCCCCGCAGACACACGCAGACACGCGTTTGTTAGTGTGTGTAGGGAAAGCACCAGGGTGGGGGTTTTTTTAAGCACCAAAGCACCATTACTGTCCTTTCCCCACCTTCCATGTACCTCACGATACCAGTGTGGACCAGAAGTTCACATTGACCTGTGGCCGGGGACCTGAGCTCGATCTGGGCTCGCGAGGGAAGGTAGGATGCCATGCTGGTTCACATGAGCTAACAAACGTGCCTGTGTTTGCGGATGTGTGTCGTGTACTATGCACCATTTGAAGAGAAATCGGGTCTGCCCTCTAGAGGCAGGAGGGAGAAGTTCTCCTCGCGAGGGAAGAAAAGTGCCATGACAGCCCAGGGAAGATAAGGACCCTCTGGTGCCTGTTGGTGGGGGGTCTCTCCCTCAACCAGAGAGGAGTTCGCCCTTAGTCATCAACAAGCTCCACAGGACTGACAGGAAGGGAGAGACTTTCCTGGGAAGGGGACGGAGAGGAGCAGAAGCACCAATGGATGGGATGATGATCGGACGAGGAAGGAGGAGGAGCCTGTCTCGTCACAGCAAGGCGAGCAGTAGAGAGGCTCTTGAGATGTAAGCTGTCTGAGGTGTGGCGAAAACCGGACACAACCCCCTTCCACAGGCGAGGCGCCTCGCGTCACGCGCTGCGAGCAGCAGAACTGCGAGCGGCAGTGCTGCTCCCCGTGGCGTTGGCCGGTCGGATGGTTGCGTGGTGGCGGGAGTCGGGGTGTTTGAGCCTTGCTGTTGCGGAGAGAGGCCCCTCCCCCAACCAGGTGGGAACAAGATTGACAAAAGGCCGAGGACAAGTAACAAAAGAAAGCTAAAACCATACTTTTCCACAAACATGGTAAAAAAAGCGAGTCGGACTGACTCTCGATTAAAAAACCAACATAAACAATCACATCATTAATAATAACATTAATGAAAACAACAATGTAAAAAAAACAAAAACAAAAAAACAAAAGCGATTTCCTCATAATAATAATAATAATAATAACATCACCTGTAATAACAACATTGACAGTAACAATAGCAATCATAAGAATATTGATAATAATAGCAATAATTAGGATCATTAAAATTCTATTAAGAAGAAGAAGCTATGAAGTCTCTCCCTTAGTGGGGGAGGACAAGCACCACAGGCAGTGTGTCTGCCCAGGGTCAGTTCCAAACTGCTGCCTGACATGAGGTAAAAACACAAGAGACCCCCCCTCTGTCCTCCAGGTGACCCCGCAGAGAGAGAGAGAGAAGGGTTGAGAGAGCCCCCTGGGGGGGTGGGGGGTTGTGGGGGGGGGGCAGGAGGACCGACAGACCCGTCTTGCTCCCCTCCCCCCTCCCCCCATGACTCAGTGTCCATCCTCAGACGAAATGGCTGTAGGGCCCGGTGAGCTGTGTACAGGCGTAGGGCGCAGACGTGACCATAGAGGTGGTGTGGAGGCTAGGAGCCGTGCGTGTCACGGGCCCCTCTTTCTTGTCCTTGGCCTGACCGGGGCTGGCCCCCGCCATGCTGCCCGTCACCCCCCACTTCCTCTTCTTCCCGTAGGCCTTGATTTCCTCCTGGGAGAGTCCGAGCAACGCTGCCTCCTGCTGGCGCTCCCGCGCGCGCTCGGCCAGAAGCTTCATCTTGGCTTCCCACAGGGCCAGGCCGTGGCTGGGCTGATTCAGGTTCTTGTGTTGGTAGAAGACCAGGGAGATGCGGGTGGGGTGGCAGCGGTTGGGCTTTTTGAGGGGCGTGGTGGCGTGTAGCTCTCGGCGAGCGCATTCAAGCAGGATGGAGCCGTGAGCCGGCGCCACCGCCACCCCGCCGATGTTGGGGTCCAGGAAGTTGTGCTCCGAGTCCGACCACACCTCGTCGTCGTCCTGCCCTTTCATGCTCTCCACGTCGCTCTCCGCTCGGTTGGCGTCCCAGCAGCCCTGCGCCTCCGTCTGCTGCAGGGCATCTGGGAACAGGCGGCCCTCGGGGGCAGGGGATGGCGTGCTGCCCGCCACCGAGCCCCCGCACGACCTCCACGCCTTCTCCTGCACCCCCAGGGGGGTGGAGCTTCGGCTCTCGCCCGCCTTCGACCACATCTTGTCAGGGAAGGCTCCGGCCGGCTGGCCGTGCTTCAGAGCAGGGCTGTAGGCTGCGGGAGGCCAGGCCTTGGGCTGAGGGCTGGGGGCAGGGCTGTCCCAGTGACGGGGAGTGCCTGGGTGTGGTGATGGGGCTGGGGAGGGGGCTGCTTTCATGGCAGGGGAGGGGGCTGGAGAGGCCATGGGGGTGTTGGGGCCTGGGTAGGAGTTCCACTGCGGAGGCTGGAGGTAGGGTGAGGGCTGCTGACGGTCTTGGCTGAAGGGGGGGTTGGCCGCGCTGGCTGTCATCTGGCCGCTCCCATCCCAGCTGCCGGGCAGGATGCTGCCATTGGGCTTGTGGGCGGGCCAGGCGTCTGGCTGCGGCGTGGAGCTGGGGGTGGCCGTGCGGCTGGAGCCTGGCCCCGGGCCCTCGTAGACAGGGATGTCCATGGGCTCCGGCTTGATGACGGGGGTGACTCGGTGGGAGGCTTCGGAGGAGACGGACGAGGGCCGCGATTGGATGTGCTGGTGGGCGGGGTGCTGCGGTTCAGGGTGGCTGGGGTAGGGGTGGGCGAGGCGGGCTTGTAACCCCTGGACGTCAGGCTTATGGTCCAGGGGCTCAGCCTTGACCCCCACCTTGGGCCAGGGGCCGTTGTGGCCGTCGTAGCTCATCAGCTCTGGGGGGAAAAGTGCATTGGGGGGGTAGTTAAAGTACCCGTAGGGTAGTGCCGGTAGATTGGGGTGGTAGCCGTTGACGGGGCCTGGAGCTGGGGGCTGGCCCCCAGGGGGAAGGCCCCCCCGGGCGTAGTAGGCTGGGTGAGCAGGGTGGGGGTAGACACTGTAGGGCTCTGGCCCCTGGCCTGGGTAGCCCTCAGGGAGGGCTCCGTTGAAGGGCTCCTTCTTCATGAATGCTTCCTTCTTGATGGTGGGCTTCACTTCCTGTTTAGGGATCGCTGTGGACAGGAAACAGTCAACATCAGCACAGCTCCCAAACAAGGTTCATTCTGAAAAGTGGTCCCTTAATCTGGACAGTACATGCAGTTGAGGCAGTATACCATCATCCTTCCAAGTACTACAATGTCTAGCAGGAATAGAGGTCATCTAAGGCCAGGGTTTACTTACCCTTATTGCCTAGCGGTGTTTGAGGGGCGCCAGTGAGGGTGACCTCAGCTCTGATGACATCAGTCTTGCCGGGCGTGTCTCCGCCCTGAAGTTTCCCTTTCTTTTTCTCCGAGGCCTTGGCCTTGGCCTCCAGCCGCCGCTGCCGGCACGACTTGGCGCGCTCCGGAAGCTTCCGTACCTCGCGCCGGAAGGCATTCAGCATCTGGATGGCGCCCGTCTGCATCTTGAGCCGCTGGTTCTCCTCGCTGCCAAACTCGTCGGTGAGGGACACCTTGTAGAGGGGCAGGACGTGGAGCTGCTCGTCTTCCGGGATCTCCCCCACCTTACGGTTGTCCTCCTTGGTCAGAGTGCACACCTGAGGGGAAGGGGGGGGGAGGTCACATGATCACACGTGGTGTTCCACCACATGTCCGCACGGAATGAGCGAATGAGAAATGACAACTTTCACTGGAAAGGTTTGAATTTGAGTATACAGAGAGACTGATGGGGAAATGAAAGAGTGAGAGGGTGAGAGAGGGGAGCGATCGACAGGAAGAGCGTGTCAGGAAAGAAGGAGTGAGAGAGAGACAGAAAGAAAGACAGAGAGAGAGAGAGAGAGTGAGAGGGAAAAGAAAGCAGTCGGTCAAAAGAAAGACTGCGTCGGGGGAGAGAGAGACCGGGTGAAAGAACAATGGAAAGGCAGAGGGAGAGAGAGAGGGGGACGAGTCTGTCCTGCGAGCGGGCCGGACGGGAGACGCACCACCGTGCAGCCGTTGTAGAGGTTGTGCTGGTCCTTGTGGGCGTGGGCGCAGAAGTCCATGCAGGCCGTGACCCCTGAGAACGGCCTCCCCTCCTTCAAGCCCAGTCTGCAGTCTGTGGCCGTGTATTCGTTCTGACACTGAAGGACAGGACACAGGTCAAAGGTCACACGGCGCTCCACGCTCCAGCACACGCTCACACACTCCCCCGGACCCCGCTCTAACGGTCGCCCGCAGCAACGGTGTGGGACGAGCGGTCATTAGTTACAGGGAGAGACAGGCAGAGCGATTTCTTCCTGTGTTCCCAGCCACACACACAGATAGTGTGACCTCACCCCTAACATGAGCATGAAGGGAGGACAGGGTGAGTTACTCTTGCTGTCTAAGCAACACTGTGTGTGTGTGTGTATGTATGTGTGTGTGTGTGTGTGTGCGTGTGCGCACAGTGTAAATGCCTACCTGGTTGCTGTAGGCTTTCGGAGCTAGCTTCTTGTACAGGGGCGCCACCTCTGTCGCTAGTTCCTGGAAGTTATCCCTGAGTTTGTCCTCCTGAAATGGACCCCAACAGGCTAGTCAGAACACCACACAACCCAACGCAACACAAAAAAACCACAGGCTGTCATGGTAACAAGCAGGCGCGCGACGCTGGTATCTCCGTCCGACTGTACCTGTTCTGGCCGGTCTCCCTGCAGCCGAAACTTGCGTGGTATTTTACTGCGGGCGTATTTGCAGCCGTTGAAGTACATGCTCCACGAGCAGCCGAATGAGAAGGAGGCTCCACAGGTGTCTGGGTCCTTGCCCTGACATGCGCACGTACGACTGCAGGGGGGGACAGAGAGCACAAATCACTCAGTACACCCCGGGCCAAACCCCTCGCTGGACATCCACAGACCTGATTATGAGCCCCAGTCGGTTGACTTCAGGCGTGCTACCTCTGCCTCGCTCAGCGATCTGAGGATGAGTTGACTTACTCGTCGTTGAGGCCGCAGCGTCGGCTGGTGGGGTTGCCGTACTTGGTGAGCGTCTCGGAGAGCTCGCGGTACAGCTTGTCGCCCAGCGCCTGGGGCACGCCCTCCCACGCCATGATGAGGATGACGATGACGGCGTTGGCACAGTGGTGACCTGCCCGGTGGCGCACCAAGCACAGCAGCTTCTCTGTGATGCCGCTGCGACGGATCACCTGGAGAAAGGAAGGGAGGGAGAAGGGGGGGGAAGAGAGATGGTGAGGGAGAGGGGGGGAGAGAGTGAGGGAGAGAGAGAGAGAGAGAGAGAGGGAGAGAGAGAGAGGGGGGAGGCAAATAACACCACAAGCCATAGGGACTGTTCATACTCCTCTGTGTGTAACACCACAAGCCATAGGGACTGTTCATACTCCTCTGTGTGTAACACCACAAGCCATAGGGACTGTTCATACTCCTCTGTGTGTAACACCACAAGCCATAGGGACTGTTCATACTCCTCTGTGTGTAACACCACAAGCCATAGGGACTGTTCATACTCCTCTGTGTGTAACACCACAAGCCATAGGGACTGTTCATACTCCTCTGTGTGTAACACCACTACAAGCCATAAGGACTGTTCATACTCCTCTGTGTGTAACACTACAAGCCATAAGGACTGTTCATACTCCTCTGTGTGTAACACCACTACAAGCCATAAGGACTGTTCATACTCCTCTGTGTGTAACACCACAAGCCATAGGGACTGTTCATACTCCTCTGTGTGTAACACCACTACAAGCCATAAGGACTGTTCATACTCCTCTGTGTGTAACACCACTACAAGCCATAAGGACTGTTCATACTCCTCTGTGTGTAACACTACTACAAGCCATAAGGACTGTTCATACTCCTCTGTGTGTAACACTACAAGCCATAAGGACTGTTCATACTGCTCTGTGTGTAACACTACAAGCCATAAGGACTGTTCATACTCCTCTGTGTGTAACACTAAAAGCCATAAGGACTGTTCATACTCCTCTGTGTGTAACACTAAAAGCCATAAGGACTGTTCATACTCCTCTGTGTGTAACACCACAAGCCATAGGGACTGTTCATACTCCTCTGTGTGTAACACCACAAGCCATAGGGACTGTTCATACTCCTCTGTGTGTAACACCACAAGCCATAGGGACTGTTCATACTCCTCTGTGTGTAACACCACAAGCCATAGGGACTGTTCATACTCCTCTGTGTGTAACACCACAAGCCATAGGGACTGTTCATACTCCTCTGTGTGTAACACCACAAGCCATAGGGACTGTTCATACTCCTCTGTGTGTAACACCGACAACATTACAAGCTTGTTACATTAGACTCCCTCTGTGTGTAACACTACAAGCCATAAGGACTGTTCATACTCCTCTGTGTGTAACACTAAAAGCCATAAGGACTGTTCATACTCCTCTGTGTGTAACACCACAAGCCATAGGGACTGTTCATACTCCTCTGTGTGTAACACTACAAGCCATAAGGACTGTTCATACTCCTCTGTGTGTAACACTACTACAAGCCATAAGGACTGTTCATACTCCTCTGTGTGTAACACTACAAGCCATAAGGACTGTTCATACTGCTCTGTGTGTAACACTACAAGCCATAAGGACTGTTCATACTCCTCTGTGTGTAACACTACAAGCCATAAGGACTGTTCATACTCCTCTGTGTGTAACACTACAAGCCATAAGGACTGTTCATACTCCTCTGTGTGTAACACTAAAAGCCATAAGGACTGTTCATACTCCTCTGTGTGTAACACTAAAAGCCATAAGGACTGTTCATACTCCTCTGTGTGTAACACTACTACAAGCCATAAGGACTGTTCATACTCCTCTGTGTGTAACACTACAAGCCATAAGGACTGTTCATACTCCTCTGTGTGTAACACTACAAGCCATAAGGACTGTTCATACTGCTCTGTGTGTAACACTACAAGCCATAAGGACTGTTCATACTGCTCTGTGTGTAACACTACAAGCCATAAGGACTGTTCATACTCCTCTGTGTGTAACACTACAAGCCATAAGGACTGTTCATACTCCTCTGTGTGTAACACCACTACAAGCCATAAGGACTGCTCATACTGCTCTGTGTTAACACACAAGCGCCATAAAGGACTGTTCCTACTACTCTGTGTGTAACAGACTACATAGCATAAGACTGTATCGAATCTCTGTGTGGTAACACTAACAAGCCATACCAGGACTGAGATCATACTCCTCTGTGTGCCACACATCCACTACACACCATTAAGGACGCTTCATACTGCTCTGTGAAGCTTTGCAGAGATAGAAATAGCAACTTTAATACGCGGGAGATTTCGTTAAGATAACATGGAGGATGACATTTGTCATGTACTTGTCTCCCAGTGCGTGTGCGAATGTGTTTTCTTGTGCATGTGTGTGCATCCATGTGTGTGACTTATGTACGCGCGTGTGAACATGTGCTTAATTGTCCACGTGTGTGTGTGTGTGTGTGTGTGTGTGTGTGTGTGTGTGTGTGTGTGTGTGTGTGTGAAACTCAGCATTGATCAGAGGCTCACTCAGTCCCTGCCCATCCTCTCACCCTCCTCTGTCCTAGCTGTCATGGCAATCAGGTCAGGCTTGCTCAGTCCAGTCCAGCATGGCAAACATGTGACCTCTCCTGAATAGAGGCCAGCCCTCAGCCCCACCACAGAGCAGCACTCCACAGGGGGGGGGGCACCAAGGGTTAAAGGTGGGTCAGAGTTCACCCAGACACTATGGAGGGCTTTAGCTCTTACGTCACCCTTCAAACAAACAAAGAGACCCTCCAGCCCCCGACCCCTCCAGCCCCCGACCCTCCAGCCCCGGACCCTGCAGCCCCCGACCCTGCAGCCCCGGACCCTGCAGACTTCCAACTCTACAGTCTCAGGAAAAGGTCGAGTCACCTTCCTATAGAAACCGACCAAGCGCCGGTCTCCCCATCTCTCCCCCTCCCCCGTCATCCCGACACTAAGGAGTGGGAGAAAAGTTGCACAGTCAGGGTTTGTCAGTGCAGATTACTAATCCTAATATGGGCCCTTTCAGGCCCCCCCAGACTCTTACAGCCATGGTGACCTAGCGACCAGGGTGCACTTGGATTATTCTGACTTGGTCCTGTGGAAACACCAGTGTTCAGAGCCTTCTATGAACTCTCTTCTCCTGTCACTGTGATCAGATGCACCACAATGAATTCACTTTAGTAGATTTCTATCCTCCTCTACTCTGGATGTCCCTGACCCTATCGTGGTGCTTGTCGTCCGCTCGCTGATCCGCTGATGTGGATGCTTGTATTCTGGGTCAGGGATTCCCTCGGGGACCGAGAATGGGGGAGGGGCGAGGGGGAGGGGCGAGGAGGACAATGTTGAGAGAGCGCGAGACGGAGCGAGAGAGATAGTGGCTCAGGTGTGTGTCTTACGGGTTCCGGTCAAGCGAAGTAGCCTCTCAGCAAACCCTCGCAACTCAGACCCGCATCGCTTGTACTCTGATTGAGGAGATAGGTGCTAGGAGCGAGAGAGCGTGGGAGACTCGGCGAGGGAGGATTCGAGTAGAGGGGTATATCAAGTGAGTAGGTTATTTGAGAATAGAGGGTTTAGGGGGTGGTTGTGGTCTGTTATCGCTAGACCTGAGCCACAGGTGTATTACACGCTTCTACATCACTGTTTGATATGCTTGTTGCTGTTGTGAGGGAGAAGAATGTGAGACGGAACGAGAAGTGGTTTTTGAGGAGGAGAGTGAAAAGAAGAGGCGCGGTAAGCTCGGTAGGTGGAGGTTGGAGGTGTATTCGGATTACGGATGAGGTACGGGTTACTCGTCCCGTCACACGTTGTTGATCACGAAAGAATCTTGATGAGAGGAGAGCTGGAATATGATAGGGTTACGTGGTGAAGCCGACGCTGGCGGGACGCAGGAGCAGGCCGAGGAGTAATGAGGGAATGGGGAGAGGAAGTACTTAGGGGTCGAAGGAAGAGAGGATTGAGCAGTATTATGGTACCGGTGTGATGAGATGCAGAGAGAGCGCAGGCGGGAGACGGCACGGTAGCGCCAGATGCCGTAGAGGACCAGCTTGTCCGAGAGAGGAGGATGATTTGTGACGCGCGGGAAAAATACATAAGCGGGAGAGTTAGGGAGATAATGGAGGCCCCCCGGGCTACCGTAGATCTCGGAGAAGGCCGATTGTAGGAGCGAGAGGGGGGACGCGCGAGTGTATTTGTGTTGTGTGAGGGCCCGCACCCGTCGTCTGTACCAAAGAGCCGTGCAGGAGAGGAGATGGCGAGAGAGGAGAGCCAAGAGCGTGGCCGCTCAGCCGACGCGTGGGAGGGGAGCAGCGCTTAAAGATGAGTATAGAGGAGGTCATATGATTGTACGAAATGGGGCAGACCAGCCAGGAAAAGGCATAGCTAGGCGGGGAGAGGAGGAGGAGGCACGATTGTTGTTAGTTTTTCTGCAGGTGTGAGTAGTAGAGCTCTGATAGGTTTTCTTCGGGAGATAGACCCACAATTACGGGATGTGTACCTCCCAGAGGCGGGTGGTCTGGTTAATAGATGTTTTACGGTGTAGAATCCCCGTCTCGCCTCCCGACGAGAGAGAGGGGCGAGAGAGGCCTACAGTTCGTCAGTAGGTCGGTTGTGTGGTCTTGGTTGTGTTTATAAGAGGCCCTTGTCTCCACGTTACACTCGCTGAGATTCGTTCCGGGTTCTTTTGTCAACGCTGAATCTGCAGTTTCTCTGGATGCCAGACAGGAGCGAGATTGGTTTAGATTCCCTGAGCCAAGGTGATTATAGTAAGGCCTTCATTTTCCTTTTTCTCGATGGTCATTTTGCTCTCTTGTCGTGTATGGTCTCGGATGAATAAGATAGAGAGAAAGAAATAAAGACAGAGAAATAGACAGGGAGATGGACAAGAAATAGAGAGAGAGAGATCGAAAGAGGGATAAAGAGAGAGACACACAGAGACAGATAGACAGAAATGTAGACGTTAGCAGAGAGGGAGAGAGAATGACACAAAGATAGAGAGAGAGATTAGACATAGAACATAGAATCCTCAGTCTACTTGCCGTCTAGACTACAGTCCTAGCATGGAGCCAAAACTACATTCACAAACAATACAGGGAGGAAAACAGGAACTCAAATGAGGTTGGCTACACACAAGTACACACACAAGTACACACACACACACTTAAATTCACACGCTAACACTCCCTCCCCTGCGTAGCAGCTGGAGTCATGGTAGGAGTAGTAACTTGGGACATTGTGCACAGCAGAGCTGTGGAGGGAGTGAATGACTCATAATGTGTAGAGGGCATGTGCGCGTGCGCGAGTGCCAGTGAGGCAATCTGAGGTCACATTCCTCCGACAGCGCAGAGGAACCAAGGCGTGGCCAGAGGAAGGATGCGACGTGGGAGGAGCCTAAACATTCTCATGTGGCAACAGTTCTGCGAGTGAAAATAGGAGGCACTCGAACTTTGAGTGAGAGCGCGTGTGTGTTTGCAAGCGAGAGAGTGCGTGCGTCTATGTGACAGAGAGGAACAGGTTCCACTGGTTGTTGTACTGTACTGTTGACATTGGGACAGCGTGAGTCTAGCTAGGAGACCTGTTGTCACGGTGAGGGTTAGTGAAGGGCAACAGCAACAGAGCCAGCTAGTGTTCCCTACAGCTGCTTCTCACCAGCAGGACTGTGGAGACAGCAGGACTGTGGAGCAGTCTGGGCCAGTACACAAACCTTTCAATTAGCACGCTAGCGGGAACAAAGAGCTCTAAGGAGCTGTACTATGTTGGGGTTTTTCACTCGGTGCTTTGGGGGAAATGAGGTTATCTATGTGAAGCCTACTAAACCATGTCTTCTAATGTAGTGGAGTGCACTAAACCAGGGTAACTAACTTTGTCTACTGTGTCTACTCAAATGTGCACTCTCATTTCCCATAACAGCTGCAGGCTGGAAGACTGGTTGGTCTACACTAGTATACAGAGAGCTGCCTGTGAGTGTCTCTAGACACTAGTGCTTAATCAGCAGTGGATTGACGAGTCTCTCCCTCTGTCCTCCTCCCCCTCTTTCCTCCTCCCCCTCTGTCCTCCTCTCCCTCTGTCCTCCTCCCCCTCTGTCCTCCTCTCCCTCTGTCCTCCTCTCCCTCTGACCAGCCTCTCCCTCTGACCAGCCTCTCCCTCTTTCCTCCTCTCCCTCTGACCAGCCTCTCCCTCTGTCCTCCTCTCCCTGTCCTCCTCTCCCTCTGACCTCCTCTCCCTCTGTCACCCCCTTCTCCTCTCCCTTTCCCTCCTTCTCACTCTCTAAGTCATGTCCTTTCACTATGTCTCTCGCCCTCTTTCTGCCAGACCCACACAGCACAATGGTCTCCCTTCTGCTGTTGTGTTGCTCCATTGTTCCACTGGCCTTTCTCAGAGCCTTGGACTGTAGCTGCCTGTACTGGGGGTGTCCAAACACACACAAACACACACACACATACACACGCATGCATAGCCCACCCTCCCTGAGCAACATGCACATTCTCAGACGCACCCGCCTGCTGTCCAGAGAGAGGTGCTGGAGCAGAAGGGATTCCACCACCTGATGTAGCTACCCAACCACCCCCTAACCACCCCCAACCACCCCTGCCTCACTGCCAGATCCTGGTCTACAAGGGTAATGTGGTAATACCACTGTTCTGAAGAATTCACAAGGGAGCCATGTCCTTGGAATGTTACTAAGACCCTAGCAGAATGCTCTGTTGTAAGTACAGTGATGACAGTCTGTTATTAACATCTCCGGGTAGATCAAACACACACAGTACACAAGATCAGCCCACGCACACTGACTGAACTCACCGACGCAGTCGCAGACGGGGAACTCCGCCTGGGCATCCTTGGCGGGCGTGTCCAGCAGGCTCTTGGTGGGCGTGTCCAGGTACCTCATCGGGGACTCGAGGAAGCCTCGGAGGGAGGGGCTGCAGGGGAAGTCCTCCTTGGTGGGCGTGTCCTCCTCAGAGTAGCAGGTGGTGGAGAGTACGGTCACTCCTCCAGATCCCTCAATCTTCATGCGTTTGGGGAACGGGGAGAGAGGCACGGTGAAGGGCTCCTGTTTCACTGGGTGCTGCTCCACGTGGGCCTCCTGGCGCAGGGCGAGGGGAAGGGTCTCCTCGCGCAGCTCGTCCGTGGGGCTCTCGGTGGTGGGGGGATGCGTCGCTTCACTTTGAGTCCCTGACTCGTTCTGATTCTGGTCCACCTCCATCTCCTGCTCTTCTGGAGGAGGAGGGGGTGCAGGCTGGGCGCTGGGAGGGGACGCCGGCCTGTCGGGTCCTGAGTTAGCGTGAGCACCTGGCTGAGACTGCAGACTCACTTCTGGCTGAGCTGATGGGGGGCTCTGCCC
This sequence comes from Plecoglossus altivelis, assembly GCA_036571765.1. NCBI lineage: Eukaryota > Metazoa > Chordata > Actinopteri > Osmeriformes > Plecoglossidae > Plecoglossus > Plecoglossus altivelis. The sequence goes on from BROE01000025.1 coordinate 1,069,512, forward strand.
TGGGGGGTGGCTCAGAGGAGGGCAGGGTTCAGACGCAGGGGTCTCGTCCCCGAACTCGGCTTCGAACTGGCGGATCAACTCCTCGAACTTGGGGTCCAAGGAAGAGAGGCCCGGTATCTGCGAGGTGGTGGACGGAGGTATGGAGGTCTGAGGTGTCGTGGTGGTGGTGCCAGTGGGGGCATCTCCCTCTGAGCTAGCCTGGGTCTGGGGGGGCGGACACTGGGGCGGAGGGAGGGCCGGGACAGCTGGAGGGGTTTCAGACATGGCAGCGGGAGCAGCAGTCAGGGGTGTGGGGGGGAGGGTGGATACCTGAGATTGGGCTGGGGTGGGGAGGCCTGGGACTGCCTGAGGGGGGTTAGTGAAGGGCAGAGAAGGAAGATAACCTGGGTCTGGGCTGGGCAGGATCTGGGCCGCGGTGAGGGGGGCCGGTTTCTGTATAGAAATCTGACTCTGAGGCAGAAAGGTGGGCAGCGAGGCCTTCTGCTTGGTCTTCTTGATGACTATAGGCTTGGGCTTGGGGACAGGGGGGCCTGCCTGCCCTCCCCCAGCCTGCTTGACCAGGGGAGACGCCTGGCTACTCTTCCTTCTCTTGGGCTCCTTGGCTTCCTGCTTGATGGCTACAGGGGGCAGGAGGGGCCCCTCCAGCCCTGGGGTCTGGGGCCACCACTTGCGCAGGCTCTGACCGGCCTGGGGCCCCCGCTGGATTGGGAGCCCGGGGCCCTGGAAGAGATTCCTCTTGTGGTGGAGGTGCTGCTGTAGGGCTGCCTGGGTGGAGAAGCGGATGGCAGCGCTGCTGGGGGAGAGGGGCGGGGCGGGGTACTGCTGCTGCCCATTAGGGAGGACGTAGCGACTCATGGAGGCGCAGGCAGAGGCGGGATAGTCCCCTAGGTCCACCTCCTGCTTCACCCTGTCCTGGCCCAGGTTAGGGCCGTGTTGGTGGGGGCCGGACAACCTGAAGGAGCCACTGGAGAACTTCCCGCTTGTGTCGCCCAGAAGCTGCTTGAGTTCTGACATGGGGTCCATGGCACCGTGGGGGGGAGGAGGGAAACGGGCCTGGGAGTCTGAGGCCATCATGGCCCACTGGTTCCTCTGCTCCGGGTTCTGCAGAAGCCACTGCTGCGCAGTGAGGTGAGGGCCGGAGGGGTGCCCTGCCACAGGGTAAGGTGAGCTGGAGGGCAGGAGGGGGGAGGCGTGAGGGGGCTGGCCCTGGGACTGGGGCCGGTGCTGGTCCCAGGCCTGCTGGCTAGGCTGCAGGCCGGGTGGGACGGATTGTGAGCGCGACGAGGAGGGGGGGAGGTGGGTGCCATGGTGGTTATGGTGGTGGTGGTGGTGTGGGTGGGGGGACTGGGAGGTGGGCACCGAGGCCTGGGGGCCAGTGGCAGACAGCTGGGTCAGAGCTTCAATGGCGATGGCTGTCTGCAGGCTGACATTCTTCTCCTTGGCGATGGAGAGGACCTGGGGGGAGCAGGGGATGGGGGGAGGGCGGGGGCCTGGGCGGGGGGCAGGGTGCAGGCTGCCAGGGGCCAGCTGACGGGATCCAGAGGGGGGGTTGCCTCCGTTAACCTGGGGGTGGGGGTGCACTTGATTGTGGGGGTGCGCCTGGTTGTGTGGATGAGCCTGGTTGTGGAGGTGCGCTTGGTTGTTGAGATGCGCTTGGTTGTTGAGGTGCGCTTGTTTGTCGGGGTGCGCTTGATTGTGGGGCTTCTGTGAATGCATCTGGTGGGGGGCGTCAGTCATTTTGCACGGCCCTTTCCCGTCCTGACCGGCCAGCTGGATCTTCTTCTCCAGCCACTCCAAGTAGTCTGGACAGTCTGGCCCGTCACAGTCACAGTTGGGGGGCTTGTGTCCATGCCTGGCCTGGCTCAGGGCTGTCTGCAGGGTGCTGAGGTCCTCAGGGGCCTGGTTCCCCCCCTCCACGGCCCCCCCAGGTGTCCTGTCCCCCACCGCGTCTGCATCCTTCTCCTGGCTGAACTTGTCGTACAGCTGGACGGTGTGAGGCTGCAGCTCCGAGGAGAAGGAGGGAGGTAGGGAACCCACGCTGGCCGAGAAGGCTACCAAGTTATGGGCATCCTCCATGTCAGCCTGGTGGTCGCCAGGGGCACCCCGCTCGCCAGCGACCCAGCAAGGAGGCTGCTGCTGGGGGACACTGGCCTTGCTGTGCCCAGGCGCCCAGCCCTGTCCCGGGGTTACGCTCCTCGCAGGTTCCTGCTGCTCCGGGGCCGCCCCTCCACCCTCCAGGGACCCCTCCTGTTCACCGGTGTACCGCCTTGGTCCATCGGTCGCTTCCAGGCTCAACGCCACCTCCTCGAGGTGGTCATGCGACCTGATTTCCATCTGGCCTCCTCTTCTGCGGCCATCCACTGAAACCGCGTCGAAAACAGTCTGAGAGGGAGGAAAGAGAGGGAGAGAGAGAGAGAGAGAGAGAGGGGGGAGAGAGAGGTATATGGAAGAATGAGAGGGAAAGAGAGAGAGAGGGGGGATATGGAAGAATGAGAGGGAAAGAGAGAAAAAGAGAGAGAGTGAGAGAGAGAGAGAGAGAGAGAGAGAGAAAGAGAGAGAGAAAGGGGGGGGATATGGAAGAATGAGAGGGAAAGAGAAAGAGAAAGGGCCAAGGTTAGAGGCGTCATTAGAAACCAAACACGGTAGAAAGTACGTTTCTCTAACGATACTCCACAAACATGAACAACTGTGAGGCTGAAAGGAATTAAATGAATTCCCTTGGTCTGATTTTCGCTCTCTTCCTGCCTTTCTACACACACAACACCCACCCACACAAGCAGGTCGGTTAAGATAAGGAACTGAATTAGCTGTTGCTTCAAGAGATAGTTTTTCACAAAGAGCCAGTGTTGAAGTAACACATCTTGTGACATCATTCAGCACACTATTGCAATCAGTCAGTTGACTAATCCTAATGGGTTTACCATCACCTTGACAACTGGTTCAGATGTTACTTGCTGTTCAATACTACTATGTTGCAGTTCAATACTTCCATTAGCAGCATGAAATACAAACTATCAACCCATATAGGCAGCTCAGCCATGGTTCATTGACTGGTTATAAGAAAACAGTAGTGTTCTATAGTTCTGTATGGATATATAGTCGTTTAAAACGGTCATCTGACCCCTATCTAGTTGAGTTAGTGGTTATCTTTAGGGGTATCGATTTGTGTTCTGGCTCTGGTTAGTTAACTTACTTGACACACACACACACAGACATACTTGCTAAAGACACAACAGTGATATTCAAATTTCACCACTACCGACCAGCATTTCAGAGTCAGGTTGAAGCTTTGCATTTCTTTGTTTGCGGACGGTAGGTTCACACGCCGTTCAGTTAACAAACTTCCCCAAAATACGAAAGTACGAAGTACGAGAACATCCCTCCGTAATATCTTTCGGTTTGGGTTCCAGAGCACTGGCCGAGGTGGTCTAGACACCAGCAGGGTGGAGATCATACAGCTGGGAGGGGCCAGGTGAAGGGAGTCCCCACCCTGTGGCTGCTGGCTGCTGTTTGAGGAGGTGTGTTGAACAGAGATAACCACCTGCTGAACACGCTGGGTCGTACAAGCCTGGCTTCACGGGCGTGGCTTCACAGCAACACAGCCTTGTCAACAGGGCGCTAGCTGAATGACTCTGGACCGTGTGGTCGTCAAAACTAACCCAACGGATTGGAGTGTTTGGCTATGACAGCAACTGCTGCCTTGTGCGGACACGCGCACACACACACACGCGCACACACACACACACACACACACACACACACACACACACACACACAGGTAATGAGAGTAAATAAGGGTAAAGGCAAGAACCAAGAGACAATATTGACAAAGCCAGCAGCTACATACATGTAGCACAGGAACAATGCACTTAATAACCTCCCAGATCAGAAGCACACAGAGTCAGCAGGGTAGATCATCCAGTCGTTACAGACTAGAGTCCTAACTTGCTGCTCCATCGTGGGTTCATAGAGCAGGCGGGGAAGGCGTTTAGCTTCCCCATGCTTTGAATATATGGAAATGAGCCTTTCGGAACCCTTGAATCATTGGACAAGCCAGTTTCTCAGGATGCTTTGAATTCACCTTCTGTGCCGTTTGTCTGATGGGGGGGTTTGAGGGGGTGAGGGGTGGGAGTGGGGTGCGGGGCTGGCTAGGGATGGGGGGAGTTGGACAGCCGGCTTGCGATATATGAGAGGCCAAATGTGCTCCATCACAGACCAGTTGGGGGAGGGAGAGGGGGAGGGAGAGGGGGAGGGAGGGAGGGGGGGGAGGGTTGAGCAGTTATGAAAACTGATGTGGTGTTCAAACAGCGTGGCCACAAACACTCCTGTTTGTGACTGCTCTCTTTCCCTCTTTTCTCTCTCTCTGTGTCGCACACACGTTCCCACAGACTCCCTCACACTGACATGAACACAGTAACCATGTAAGCCCAAGCTTCAAACAGCTTCACAACAGCAACACAACCAACTGTACTTTACGCACACAATCACACAGCTCGCTAAGAACTCTTAAGACGGGTATGCAGTGCTAATTATATTATCCTTGACAGAATACTCTCTCTCTACATCTCTCTACCTCTTGGTATCTCTCTCTTCTACTATCTCTCACTCTCTCTCTCTCTTCTCTTCTACATCATCTCTATCTCTCTTTAACACTCTCTACCTCTCTCTCGTCTCTCTCTACTCCTCTTTCTATCCTCTCTCTACTTTCTCTCCTCTCTCTCTCTCTCTCCTTTTCTGCTTCTCTTTATCCTTCTCTTCCCTTCTCTTCTTCCTCTTGCTCTCCTTTCTCTCTCTAACCTCTACCTCTCTCCTTCTCTTAACATCTCTCTCTCTCTCTCCCTTTTTTACCTCTCTCCTCTCGTTCTCTCTCTTCTACCTCTCCCTACCTCTCTCTCTTCCTTTCTACCTCTCTTTCTCTCATCTTCTCATCTACTCTCTTCTCTCTCGTTCTTCTCACACCTGCGGGCATCTAGGCAGGCTGCAGCTCTGCTGACAGCACACACCACGTGCTCCAACAACTATTTACAGCGTGCCAGACAGCGACCTGCTCTCTCTGCCGACACACTCCTTCGTACTACACCACGACATCTTACACTACAAACACACACACACACTTGTAAACACACACATACACTCAAGCACGGCCTGGATTCTTCCAAACGATCAACATCGCCCAAACCATGGGACCTGTCTAATCTGTTAAAACGTCTCTTTTTTTCAGTTAGTACGGGAGAGAGGGAGAGATGGGAGCGAGGGAGAAGAGAGGGATTGGAGAGACTAGGAAGACATGAGGTGATCGACAGATGTGATGAGATGAGTTGATGAGAGAGAGCCTTTTAAACTGCACGCTTGCTGCCTGGGCAGTCTGCCTGCCTATCCAACGATCCACCAGTGCAAAACAGATGCCCCCCCTCAAGGTTGACAGCACAAAAGCAGGGGAAGCGAGGGAAGGGACATGCAAGGAAGTTGGATATGGGAGGGGAGGGAGTGTGTGTGGGTGCGAGCCTAGGGAGAGTAGGACAGTTCTGAACATAAATCCCAACACAGTTAGTACACACGACAACCAACATTTCCCCCCCTCTCCTTTTTTCTCTCCTTGTCACCCCCCCCGTTCCCCCTCCCTTTTACCCCCCGTTCCCCCTCGTCCCTTCCTACCCTGCCGTCCTCCCCTCCTTCTTCCCTATCGTGTCCTTTGCCTTCTTCTGTGTCTGGCCTCCAACGTGAGGAAACGGTGTGATAGGATAGATACTGTGAACAACTCTCAAGCCTCCTGTACGCAGGATGACGGCGGCCTCCTCCCCCCCTCCCGTTGACTGGTACTTAGTGAGTGGAGGCGTCCTGACAGACGGACTGGACACGGCACGGAGTGTGCTTAGAGGAGGTGACATAGTGAGGTGCCAGCTAGGAACATGAAGCCACGATCGCGGCTAGCGGTAGTCAGTAGAGGCAGCTAGCAAGACAAGCGGCTGCTATCTGCTTGAGGCTTTTTTTCTTTTTTTCCCTTCTCCCCTTCAGTGCGGCACACAAGCGACGACGCGCGCGCGCACGCACACACACTTACGCACGCACGCCTCCCCCGACGCACGCTGGCGCTCTGTCTCTTCTTACGCTGGTCGCTCTGCGTTCGCTCCCTTTTTCCTCTCTCATTATCTCTCTCTGCTCCTCCCTTCCCTTTTCAATATCCCCTTTCTTTCTCTAGCACTGGCAGTCTGCTTCCCCCCGCTGCCCCCTCCTTCCTCTCTCCTCGCTCTCGCTCTCTCCTGTGCTCTCCCTCTGCTCCCCTCCCTCCTTCTCGCTCAGCCTCTCCCTCCCTCTCCTCCCCCTCTCTGTGTGTGCAGAGCGAGAGGCCATTATCTGAGCCACAGTGGGCACGTACGATGGAATGGAGGAGTGTGTGGTGAGTGGAGAGCGAGAGCGCGCGCCGGGGGGGGGGAGAGAGAGAGATAGGGAGGGAAGAAGAGTGAGAGGAAGAGAGAGGGAGGCAGGGAGACAGAGAGAGAAGGGGGAGGGAAGGGAGAGAAAAAGGAGAGGGGAGAGCGAAAGGAAGAGAGAGGTAAGGAAATGTGCAGAGAGGGAGAGAGAGAGACAGAGAGAGAGAGAGAGAGAGAGAGAGAGCTTGTGGGATGGTGTCTAGCAGCAGCCTTGGAAACAGCACAGTGCAGAAGAGCTGTAACCAATGAACAGAACTCCCTCTTTATAACACAAACAGTCCTAAATCCTGACACTGTGAACATCAGATGAGATCGTGTTCTGCGTCACGTGACGTGATCAGTCTGTCTACTTAAAGCTAGCCATCGGAATATTAGCGAGCACAGCTGTTTGGAAGGGCTAAAGGCAACTGAAACCAGCGTGCGATTGCAGCCTCGCCCGCACCCACATCAACAGGAAAATGAAATCGGGGGGAAAAAGGAAAACGACGTTCAAACGTTCGCAGAAACGGGCGGCGATCTGGTGGCTGTACCTCCTGGCGGCTGGCGTTGTTGGGAGCGCCTGACTCCATTGTAATCCGTGGCCATCTGGAAAGCCCTGACAATAATTTCGCTTCTGTCGTCTTAAAAAAACGTTTTGCTAAATGTTTGTCCTCTCTGTTTCTCTCTCCCTCTCTCTCTCCAGTGAGCTCTGAGTGTTCTCCACCTGCCAGCTCGCCCCAGGAAGGCAGAGAAGGACGAGCGAAGGCGATAATAAGCCCGGGAGCTACGTAGTCAACGAAGGAGGGTGAAGGCGCTGGCTGCAGATGGCTCTGAAAAGCGCCGAGCGTTTCGTTACGATCAGCCTCTCCCGCTCGCTCCTTTTCCCATGGCCTATCGTTTCCCCAAGCAAATCCGCTTGGAAGCGCACGAGAACGATCCGGAAACGCGAAAGGAGGGGAACGCGACGGGCGGCGGCGGCGGCGGCAGAGGGAGATGGAGGAGTGGGCTGGGCACGGAGCGAGGAGCGGTGGCCAACAGTTTGGCGGCGGAGGGAAGCCGGGCGGACGGCGGAGGGGAGGGGGGAGGGGGGAAGAGGGAAAGGAGGAGGAGGGGGAAGGG
>BROE01000025.1:1081859-1159720 GCA_036571765.1 Plecoglossus altivelis
CTGGCTAGAGCGCCTGGCTAGAGCGCCTGGCTAGAGCGCCTGGCTAGAGCGCTGCTTGTGGGGTGATGCAGGGGGCGGTGCAGAGCGCCCAGCTCTAGGCACTCCTCTCTGTCATCATAACTCCTGACCCAGCCCTGCCTGACGCGAGGCACGTGCAGGTCTGCACGCACAGCTCCAGCTGGAGCTGCCTCTCTCTCTCTCTCTCTCTCTCTCTAGTCCTCACAAAGAGAGGAGGGGGGAGGGGGGAGGGGCTGGGGCGGAGCCTCTAAACACACTCCACCAGGCAAGAGGAGGAGGGGGGGGAGAAGGGGAGGGAGGCAGGGGGGTCTTTTTAAAGAGAGTGCTCTTTGTGCAGCAGATTTGGGAACCCCGGAGAAAGAGAGAGGGGGGGGGGGCGAGGGAGAAAAGGCTCAGGGCGTTTGAACAAATGAGGAGCAAAGAAAATAAGTAGAAGAGGCACATCGAGCGAGTAAAATAAGTCGCACCGGCGACATCGTAAAACAACACATCGTGCCGGGGCGAGAGAGACGGATGTGGAGGGAGAGAGAGGGAGGGAGGGAGGGAGGGAGGGACGGAGGGAGGGAGAGAGCGGTAGAGGGGGAGGGGAAGAGGGAAAGAGAAGCCTGCACAGTGGAGTATTGCCAGTCCTGTCTCTCCGAGGAGTCAGGCTAAGATTAGCTCCCCATATGTTCAGCCCAGGCGTATCCCATCTTAAAGGGCCAGCGTCGGTCTGTAGCACTGCCTGCTGAGCTTCTGTAGTATCAGCCTGGAAACAGGAGCAAGCGATGGACTGGCGTTTCAAACTGACGGCTGCTGGGGTCTTTTCTGTCGACGAGATACCTCGACTGAGGGGGCCGTCATCGGGCATCCGAACGCGAGCGCTCAGGCCCCCCCTGGGCGGCCGTGATGCGGCTCCCATGACAACGGGAGCCGCAGCTGTGTGCGTGCCGCTTGCAAACCCTGGTGAGAGGACCTCCGTGGCACGGAGACGATCGGGAGGACGGTGGAGGAGCCAGTCGGAGGCATGGTTCTCCGGCAGCACAGCTGGAGAAGCCCTCCCCCCTACCCCCGCCCCTCTCTCCCCCCCCAGCTGAGATGCCTCCTCCCCTCCTCCCCTCCCTCCCTCCCATCTTTCCTCCCGCTTCCCTCTTCACCAGCACATACACAGACAGACATGTCTGAGATGACGGACCCGTTGCGTGCCGTTAATTAGAGCAGGAGCGTGACAACATGACACGCAAGCCCGTCACCGTCTCCCTGACATTTGGAGCAGGCGCTCCGCGTGCGACAGCGAGCAAGCTGTCGGAGAACCCGGGAGTTTGAGCGTCTGGTCTGGGATCAGGACGCGGTGAGGCGTCGCTCCCCACACACCTCCGCAAGTTCCTCCGCTTTGACTTCTGGTGATTAGCCTTGGGCAGGCAAACTCAACCAGAACTGAAGTGGAGAAACCCAGACACGCGCCGTTGGCCCAGCGGACTGTCGGGATGAGGAAAGGTTTGTTTTGAACGCTGCCTCTCGTCCGGCGGTCTGTGGGTTAAACATCTGAACACGTGGGACAACAGACCTGATCTTTAAAGTTTAAAGAGATTCGGTCATTCAGCAACCTTTATGACATGGGACTCAAACAATCCGCTCCAATCGCACGTCTGACTCACCGCGTTTCCTGAGTACGACTGCATACCTATAAACTGTAAACACAACGTCCTTGCAGACACACACACACACACACACACACACATGCGGCTGGCTTGTCACTAACTAACCATGAGGGGAGACACGGGGGGGGGGCGAATGACCGTGATGATGTCACCTGCCATCCAGTGTTACCACTGAAACCAGGGCAGCGCTCAAACTTGTTTGATTGGGGAGTGGGGTTGTACAGCGCACATGGTTGAACCTATTACCACTCAACTTTCCACCTGCTGTCACCCTGTGTCACGCTGTAGCCAGGTGACTAATTCGTGTCACACTGTTCAGTCTACGTTTCCAGAAAAACACCCCAGCTGCGTATCTCAAACGGATGACAGCAGAGGAAATCCTGTGCGCGGGCGAAAGAGTCGAGGAGTTTCTGAGCCGGCACCGTAACTTTAAGGGCGATTTGGCGTTTTCCTTGAAGCGAGAGCTTCTAGAAAACACTGGAAACGAGTCATACAGGTCGTGTCAGTAAGCTGGGATTGTCTAGTGACAGGTTGCTGGTGCTGCTCCTGGAACAACAAACATCTGATCTTCTGCGGTGTTGCTGACGTAACGCGGAGGAACTTTGCTCTGACCAAAGGTGCGTTGCCCTGACAACAAAGTGGGCCTGTAGCTCCACCGGCGTAGCGACCTTAGATGGCTGGGAACAGAATCGTGTATTCTTACAGCAGATGTTTCTTTATCTAAAATAACACATTGAACGTGACCTCCTGATCTGCTGGCAAACGCTCGTACAACTGCACACGCACGATAACCAGAGACATCTTTTATCGGTCAATGAGGTTCTTTAAAGCGTTGTTTAAAAAAAAATAGAGCAGTCTATATTGTAATCCACAACTGACACGCAAGTGCTGTGACTTTCTACAGCCAAAAGAAAATATGGAACATTTATGCAGTAAGAACTGTTTAAGGACATTGCCATAGTGCAAGAGTGACTTGAGACTGGTTTATCCGGTATCAAGCTACAGCTTCTATGCCAGATGGACAAAGAGATTTAGCCGGTAAGCACAGCATGTGTCATCACACAAGAGGATAGGTAGAGAGGAACGATTGTCCATCGATCTCCATTTGGGTCTCCTCACAAGCAGGACAACACGCGACACACACGGACACGACAGAGGCAGGACAAGAGGACATTTCACCAGTAAACTAAACTCTCAAGTCCAAATCCTCCTGCTCTTAATAACGTCCCAAATGACGTCGATCCGAACGCTTTGGCCGAACACTTGATCAAACCTTAAAGTCTGGATCCCTTAACATGGTAACATGGTGCCAGACAGCCAGAGAAAGAAGTTCAACTCATTCCAGTAACGCTTCTTTGCTGCGTACATTTATACACGAAGCCCCAGTCTGGTGTTTTTCGCTCGTACAAAAACACACAACGAGTGTGCCGCGGCTTGGAGAAGTAGCGAACAGCAACGCTGAAAAGCTGCGCGCTACAGGTTACTCAAGTCCACACACACACACACGCACGCACGCACGCACGCACGCACACTTGGGCGCATGCATCCGCGACCTACTAACTTTTACTCCATTTACCTCAAATGACTTGAGAACTTTGCGAGTAAGGTCCGCCCCTTGCTGCTGTGTGTGTGTGTGTGTTCAGTGATTTGTTCTCTCTCGTTTGCTCTCCTCGCGTTGGCCACCTCTCGACACATGACGGCTTTTTGCCGCCAATCCCTCGCCAGCCCGGGACTCTTTAAATCAGCGCTCTGACTCTCTCACACACACACACACACACACACAAGCGCAGTCGCAGACACACACACGCGCGCACGTCGCCTTGACTCCGACTCATCGACGCCACTGCCTCGCTAAAGCCTGCGAAACTGGCCAACCAGAGAGAGGAAGAAGATAGCGCCTGTTTGAATGAGCTCTGCGCTCCTGAGTGGCTCCGCCATAGACCCGGAACTCAATAGAAGCCAGAGAACACAAGCATCAGAGCCGCAAACACCACAAGAACCTACATTGACCAGGGGTCCGACCCTCGTACGGATGTAGACATAGGACCCTTAGGGCTCCAGAGCTTAAGAGCGTCCACTCACAGACCGGCGTGTTTCTGCACGCGCGGTTCACGCGACCCACAGATGAATAAAGCGGTTGTCGTCGTCATTCAATGCTGACAGCCAAACCTTTCTTGGTACAAGACTCAGAGGGTTCCCTCCTGACCAATGAAATGACAACTCTCTGAGCCTGAGGCAAACAGAACGACCAAACAGCCTGGCCACTCAGGGGACATGAACACCCCTGCTGTAGGAACACAAGGTACTGTGCCCTCATTCTCACACACACACACACGCTTACATGTGTACACACGGGCGCGCTTACATGTGTACACACACACGCACGCAAACGATATATAGTGCCCCAGATAAAGTGTTCTCTTACCTTAGCTGCTAGACCAGGGTTTATACACCAGCCTTGACTGTTGTCCTTAAATTGTCCCAGCTACTCAGGATGGACGGATGGAGGGAGGGAAAGAGGGAGGGAAAGAGAGAGTGAGAAAGGGAAAAGAGAGGGGGAGCAAGACAGAGAAGGGAGAAGAATGACAATTAATAGAATAATGCGACAAGCGCCTTTTCAAAGGAGGCACGTCAATCCAGCCTGCCTGTTCAATAAGCGTGTCTCTTCTTCTAGAACCCCCCCCGGTCCCCCGTCCCCCCGTCCCCCCTCCGTCCCTCCTCCGTCCCCTGTCTCTCTGCGTCCTTCACATGGGAAACTGCCGGTCTTCACAGTACTCAGCTACCAGCCGACAGAGCGAGAGACGGCAAAGGAGGACTCTATTTTCATGATGGAATGATGTAATCCCTCCAGTTTAGTTGGTGGCTCTGCCACCGAATTCATCCAGGGCACGAGTCCACCGTTCAAATATACCTTCTCTTACCTATCAAAGCACGAGATGCGCTATGCTACTCTGACCGTATCCTGCGATAGGGAGGCAGAAAGCATGAGTACATATTACACAGGATGGTTGTCATAGCTGTAATATCCCTGGAACAATAAACACACACCAGCAGTTGTGTGTTCACATTTGATATGCCCCCACTAACCCCGTCGAGCTGTTCAGTGTGCCGGCACTGTTATGTCTCTAGCTTTGCCCTAGTCTCGCCGGTGGCCCCCCTTTCAATCCCAAAAAGACCCCCCCCCCCCTCTTCCAGACTCCCCTCTCTCTTCCCCTCTCTGCCCCTGTCCATCATCCCTGCCTGGCAATTAATATTTACCCACAGAGCCAATCTGCCTTGGTGTGCTGTCTGTCTCCGTCGTGTGGCTGAATCCCCATCAGAAGACTCCAGCTGCCTCCTGTCTAACCTCACACACTCTCTCTCTCTCTCTCTCTCTCTCTCTCTCTCTGTCTCTCTGTCTCTCTGTCTCTCTCTCTCTCTCTCTCTCTCTCTGTCTCTCGTGCTCCAGCCCATTCAGGAAGCCATCTTGTGTTTTTTAATCCTGCTTTACATTAGCCCTAGTACACACATTCTCTCTCTCTCTCTCTCTCGCTCCCTTCCTCTCTTTCGCTCGCTCGCTCCCTACACCAATAGGTTTACTGCACGCGCACCAGGGAGGGGGAGTCAGGGGGGATTTTTTTTTCTTCTTCTTCCAGCCAGTCTCTGTGATCGCTATCACTACTGCACTACACAGAACCTCCTCCCACTCGCTCTTTTTTCTTACCGACCCCCCTCCTCCCACTCTCTCTCTGTTTCCTTCGCTCGGTCTTTCCAGCAGGCAAAGCTGACTGCATACGTGATGTGATGGCTCCCCCTCTTTCCTCAGCCAGTTACACACACACACACACACACACACGATCACACGCAGGCTCTCTCTCTCTCTCTCGCTCGCTCGCACACACAGCCGGTGAGACGTCACGCTACAGATCACAAAGAGAGCCGAGCAGCCAATCAGAAGCGAGGCTGGGCTCTGCTGCTAGGGTGAATACAGAATGGGGGAGAGAGGGGGGGGGGAGGGATAGAGCGAGAGAAAAAGAGAGAGAGAGAGAAAGAAAGAGAGAGAAACAGAAAAAGAGGGAAGAAGAAAGAGATAGCTGTGAGGCTAAAGGAGGTGGGGGTTCTAGATCGAGGGAAGTGTGCATGTGTGCGTGTGTGTGCATGTGTGCGTGTGCGTATGTATACATGTGTGCGTATGCGCGCGCGCGTGTGTTGGTGCGTGTGTGTGTGTGGGCGCGCGCGCAGCTCCATAAAGAGTAAAGTGACAGAGAGACAGAGAGGAAGGTGGAGGATGGGGGGGATGGGATCTCTCTATGGCTGTCAATTATCTGCTCCAGCTTGGCTTCCCTAAACAATGCCTCTGGTATGTGCTATCACTGAGCACCATCTGTGTCAGGGCTGCCTGCAATAACTGGACTGGACTGCACAGTGCACACACACACACACACACACACACGTACACTCTCGCACACACACACGAACACCATCCCAGTCCGCTGATTGTGCTGACTCAAATCATGTGTGGCGCTGGTGTGTGTGTAGGGGGGGGGGGGGGGGGGGGGGGGGGGGGGGGGGGGGGGGGGGGGGGAGGGGGGGAAAGTCACACAATGAACGCCAAGGACAGACAATCACATTGTGCTCGTTTATGCCCTTTTTGGGGGGGGAAAAATATGTCCCGCAAGAAAAATTGGTTTATGAATAGAATTGTTAATAGGGGCAAAATAAGAGTTTAAAAACAAATTAATCAAATTTGACAAGATGATGAAAGGATCATTTTTCACTATAATTAACTTTCGTGAACTTTGCTGCCCTTTAATTGCAATTTATCCACTTTTGAAGTGTACTTAGTATATAATCTCTGCCCTTTTCAACGTTGGTTTCCCACGTGAGTTTCCCCCAAACCTTCCATCTGACTAAAGGACTTACAGGATATAACAAGCATCTCCACATCTCAACACTTCCAATTGCGAATCAAATCGAAATCGCATTCGTCTTTTCACAAGCTATGTGACATAGGCTTTCACATGGAACTGCAGTATCTCACATCATCTCATCGTCTCGGCAGCTCACACCCTGTCAACATCTCAGTCCATCTCAGCCTCTCGGACTGTTCCGGAAAAGCGAGGCGCGGCGTCCACGCTCCGCTCCGCCATGCTGGGAGGACGGCTTCAGAACGGGGACGACTTCGCAACCGTGCGACCGTCTCCACGTCGAGGAGCGACCTCCAGCTTCCCTGGTTACTCCGTTGTTTGCGTGCGTGTGTTGCCATGGTGCTACCGAACATATCCCACCCCCCCCCCCTCCCTACCCATCCCGCCGGTCAAAGAAATGTGTTTCTGAATTCAATATAAATCAGAACCCTTGAAATTGAATTTACAATGGAAGGCTGAAAGGATGAAAAAACCCCTGAGAAAAAAACAGAAGAGCAGAGCACTAGGAGGCGGTTAAAGTGACACAGCGCTCGAGTAGCGAGTGAAAGTCAGAGAGAGTTGAAGTTGGGGGGTGGAGGGAGGGAGCGAGGGAGGGAGGGAGGGAGGGAGGGAGAGGAGGGGAGAGGGAGCACTGCTTCGTAGAGGCGAGGCAGCCAGACAGTGACACAGCGTTTGTAATGTCTGTCTGAGCCCCAGACTTTCATATGGCGTGGGAAATCCCCTCCTCTGACGTCACGGCAGCCACGTGTGTGTGTGTGTGTGAGAGAGAGAGAGAGAGAGAGGAGAGAGAGAGAGAGAGAGAGCGAGAGAGCCGGAGAGAGAGAGGAGAGAGAGCCCGAGAGAGAGGAGACGAAGAGCCCGAGGCGAGAGAAAGAGAGACGAGGAGGAGAGAGAGAGAGAGAGCCGAGAGAGAGAGAGACCCCAGATGCCCGAGAGGAGAGAGAGAGAGAGACCGAGAGAGAGGAGAGACGAGAGCCCGAAGAGAAGAGCCGAGATGAGAGAGAGCGAAGAGAGAGAGCGAGAGAGAGAGAGACCCCCATCTGTCTGGACAGAGAGAGAGACAGAAAAAAAAAGATGAGAGAGAGAGAGAGACAGAGCGAGAGAGAGAGAGACAGAGCGAGAGAGAGAGAGAGCGAGAGAGAGAGAGAGAGACAGAGAGAGAGAGCGAGAGAGAGAGCGAGAGAGAGAGAGAGAGAGTGTTTGTAGTAAGCGGGACCGGGTGAACGGCAGCGACGCGGTCTGTGGCTCGCTGTGTTATCCCTGGTCACCTGGCAACGACGGAAAGCGATTGGAACACCCGCCGTCGACGTTTACGTCGTGCGCGACACTCGAGTTCTGATTTAGACTGCTCACTGCCATGGTCTCAAACGACTGGTCTAATGCCGGCCGTAGAAACACACCTATTGTCAGACGGACTTATCCGTGTCAACCCCACACACACACACACACACACACACACACACACACACACACACACACACACACACACACTGAAGCATCCTCACACGCACATGCAGAGCCCAGTGCTAACCGACCGTTTCCTCAGCTAACTCCTACACCGTCTCCACGACTCCTGCACTCGCAACAACGAGACCAAGCACAACCTGGCAACCAAAAACCACACAATCTCTCCCCCAAACACACACACACACACACACACACACACACAACCCCTCCAAGTTGTAATATCACGTCCCGCTATCCCCTTCCTTTACACGCTGCTGTGTACAGAACAGAAAAGCATCTCTGCCATACAGCCGTGCTTGTAACGCGAAACGGACAAATCATCTTTTCCAAGTGCAGAGACAGAACAAAAGGGCCCAAACAGTTCAGTTTGTAATTACAGACCCATTAATGGCGTTAATGAAGCCCCTTCACCCTCATCTCCAATCACAATAGCTCCCTAAAGCCCACTCCTAATCCTCTGCAGAACACACTCACACGCACCCACACAAAGAAACATCCATCTTGACCGCTGACACCTGTCTCCAAGGGAAACGAGCGAGAGGGTTTGGCTTTGACGTGCATCGCCGGTGCGTCTCTCCTCTCTGCAGTCTCTCCACATCGCGTATCTCCACAAAACCAACAGAAATGTTCTCCGTTGGCGTTTCGGCGTCCATCAGTTGCACAGCTCGCCGTTGGTTGGCATTTTCAGTCGGGCGGTCTGTTGATGGGCTGTAAAAAGGTGTGTGCTTACTTGGTCACAGGTACTGTGAAATCGCGCGTGTTTAATTGCCTACGTGAAAGGTTGGGTTTGATATCTAAAGGTTGGGTTTTGATAACACCGATGCAGGCAGGCAAGTCTGTAAATTGTGGAGAACAAGGAAAATGAGTGGCAATTGCCCAACAGCAACCTAATGAAAAAGTACTACACAACTAAGGTAAAGTAATGCTTGCAAAGTGTATCCCCATCTTCCATAAGGAACAACTACAGTAGTCGTTTCTGAGATTCAATCTCAGAGTAGGTTATTGAGCAACACAGAAACAGATGATCTCAGTGCTTGGTTTTCATTGGTGGGTTCATTATAGCACCTTGTGATCAAAGATAGGAACTGCACGATCTTCCGTCAGTCCTCATGCTCAGACTACTGTACAAATGGCCACAAGCCTTGTATCTGTCATATGCAATAGTGTTGAGTTGATACAAATTTTAAACAAACATTCGCCAGAGTCGAATTCCATCCGCGGAACACATCATACTTTGTACGGGCAACTGCGGTTCGTACTGAAAGAAACAGCACAGGATTTAGGATGCAGCATGCGTGGGTGCACGCGTGCCTCTCGACTGTGTCAAGTGAAAGGTCTGTTGGTTTTGCTGGGATGTGGTTGCCAGGGCGATAGGGACTCAGATGGTGAGCCCACTCAAGGGTCAGAGGTCAGCAGGAGAGGCTAGGAGAGGGGAGGAGGGAGGGAGAGGGAGGGGCTATCAGCGATCACCCGCCACAGAGCCAGCTAGCAGATACAGCGCTGGTCTGGTTTAAGCACAACGCTCCACACCCTGCATCCTTGTTTCTCTCAGTGTGTGAACCCACACCACAGAACCAGCCCGCACTCTCCATCTCCCTCTTCTTCACTCGTCTCCCTCGTGTCTTCCCCTCTCCTCAGGTGTGGAGGTGAGGAGACCAGCTCACGGACGTTCAAGCCTCATCCTGTCTACGAAAACAACCACGTGGGCCGGAGAATCTCCAGCGGACGGCTCGACCTTTTCTCCAAACGAAAGGAAGCGTTTGGCTTCTTATCTGCTGATTTCAGATCAGCCCCGAGACGTGACATTTCCGTAGGTCAGAGTTCAACCCGGGTCATCATCACCACTGCTCTTCATAGCAACCTACAACATGTACGACTGACTGTCTGATACGATGCCTCTACATTCTCGCATGTGTGTGTCTCCCGGAATCATCTCGGTCGCTAAAGCAAAGCTTTACGAGGTTTTAATTGGGCCAATTACTCAATCCACTTATCATGCTCTGTAATGAGGCATGAAGAATATAGTTAATTATGTATGAGCTGTAAATGGTGGGTCAGGGTGAACAAGACAAAGTATTAAACCTGTTTACCTGTTCTGCAGTGCAGCGCCAAACTGTTTCAAAGAAGGGCAACATTGTGTAGTGACAAGGAAGAGACTGAGGCCAGGGGAGAGACTGAGGCCAGGGCAGAGACTAAGGGTAGGGCAGAGACTGAGGGTAGGGCAGAGACTAAGGGTAGGGAAGAGACTAAGGCCAGGGCAGAGACTCAGGCCAGGGCAGAGACTAAGGCCAGGGCAGAGACCAAGGGTAGGGAAGAGACTAAGGCCAGGGCAGAGACTAAGGGTAGGGCAGAGACTAAGGCCAGGGCAGAGACTAAGGGTAGGGCAGAGACTGAGGGCAGGGCAGAGACTAAGGGCAGGGCAGAGACTGAGGGTAGGGCAGAGACTAAGGGTAGGGCAGAGACTAAGGGCAGGGCAGAGACTAAGGGTAGGGCAGAGACTAAGGGTAGGGCAGAGACTAAGGGCAGGGCAGAGACTAAGGCCAGGACAGAGACTAAGGGTAGGGCAGAGACTAAGGCCAGGGCAGAGACTAAGGGTAGGGCAGAGACTGAGGGCAGGGCAGAGACTAAGGGCAGGGCAGAGACTGAGGGTAGGGCAGAGACTGTGCTCCAGGCAGTTCTGTGTCCCAAGGTATGTTCCTAACATGTCACCTCCTCTTGTAATCTTGTCATCTAAAAACACTGCGAGGAACGGAAGGCTGGGAGGGAAGGAAGAGAGGGAAGGGAGGGAGGAAAGGAGGGAGGAGGAAAAGAAGAGAAGGGAGTAGAAATGCCAAAGTGAAGCCCTTCCCTGCTTCATCTTTCATGGTGGAGTTCTCCTTCCACACCAGGCTATTTATTTACATTCTCCCTGTCCTCCTCCTCCCGAACCCTCGCCCCTCCCCCTCCACAACAAACACACATATCCCTGCACGTGTGCACACCAACAGACACAAGCACGCACACACACTTCCACCCCTCCCCCTTCCTGCCTGCCCTGACCCTGGCCTGAGGTCAACCCCCACACCGGCGTTCCAGCGTGAGGACTGAAGGATCAGGACTGACCACACAGAGGCAGCTGAGAAAGAGGGAGGGAGAGACAGGAATTCTCCATGTGTTTGTTGGCTAATGGCAAACAGGCCTTTTATTACTTCGCCATAAGCATTTGATTTTTTTTGCGATCGCAAAGAGGACGTTGGCTTGAAACGTACCGCTTTTTGAGGGCTTTCGTGTTTTGCCAACTCAAAGCGCCGGTTTGAATCGAGATCCACATGCAAGCAGTTCAGATAGAACCCTCAAGGTGACCACATCAACAGGTTTACCTACTTTTTCCTGTGTGACAAATCACCTTTTGCATTTTTCTCTGTCCTATGTACACACACAGAGACACCCACCCACTAACCCACACACACACCCACCCAGGGTGTCACCGTCCCTCTGACCTTGATGACAGTCTTGACAGACGACCAGGACCCCTCTGCTAAGTGATTATAAAAGCTGGTTCACCCTGTTGCCCAGGGCCAGCACATGCAGGCTGACTGCTTCACAGTACTGCTCCAAGTTAGGCTGCTCAGATAAGGACATTACAGAGCTACCCTACCATTGCTAAAACAGAACTGTAGCCACAACATGAGGCTGCGATGGGAAAGCTATGATAAGGTACAGTCTATTAGTAGTTAGAGAGAAGCATCCTTTTCCTCCAGCTAAGGCAGGTACGTGTCACAACATGACAGGAAAGGAATGTCAAGGGAGGATCCAGTCAGCGCTTTCATGTGGAGGAACAGAGGGAGGAAGTGAAGTGGCCAGTCATTAACAAGCAAACATTTGCATCTTCGACTGAGATGTCTGACCTGAAGCCCAAATCAGGACGTAGCAACAACTGCGAGGGATACCTTGTATAGTACACCAAAACAACGAGACGTTCACAAACTCAGTGCCTTGCAACGAAATGGGGTTCGGGTGTAGTTTAAATTGTCAAAAAGAAGAACAAAAAAACAACCAAACCGAACTTCCAGAAGATTCCGCCTCACTCACCTCCCACTTGGCGCTCTTCTTCTTCTTCAGCTGCTCGCACTTGCGCAGCTTGCAGATCTGATGGCCCACCTTGCGGTTCTCGCAGTTGCTGCACGCGCCGCAGTTCTCTCGGCGCAGGCAGGGGACGCACGCCCCGCATCGCTTCCTCTTCTTCTTCTGGGGGGTGGGGACCCCGGGGGAGTCCGGCTCCTTCAGGGGGGGCAGGGAGTACAGCCCTCCATGTCTGTGCTCGTGCTGGATGTACTCAGACAGAGGGGACTCCCCCTTCAGGGTTTTGGCTCTCAGGTACACCTGAGCCTCGTCGCTGTCGAGGGAGAATTCGTACACGTCCCTGGGCAGGGAGGCTGGCAGCGCCTTGGCCTTGGGCATGGTGGGGAACCCTGAGGGGGGGGGGGGACACACTGGAGGACTGGGCAGGGGAGAGGAGAGCTGGGAAGAGCGGCGTTGGTGCTGCGTGGTCGGAGAAGCCTGGAGCAGGAGGGATGGTGTCTCGTGTGTTCGGGCTGAGAGGAAGGTTTCAGCCTGGGGGTTCAGTCTGACATGTTGGCTGGTGGGTTTGCTAACAGGTGTGGCGGGTCACAGCAGTCACTGAGGGCCAGGGGAGCATCTTTGGGAGCTACCCAGAGGGACGGACTGGGGACCACCACAGCCAGCGCTGGATGAGAGGGGCACCACAGGCCATGGTGTTGCTTGCACACAGCACAGCTGGGTCAGGAAGATTTCTGAAAGGGTTGAGATAAAAGACAAGAACTGTTAATTGGAGAACGATGACAAAGAGTATTTTTTTCTATTTGTGTAATTTTGTCAAGGGAGGTTCAGCTATGAAAAGTGGCCAAGTGGCAAGAAATCACCCAATGAATCACTTTAGACAATATTGGATCTAATCGCATGTAAAACACATTTTGTAAGCATTATATTTGCGTGTCTCTGTTCATTAGCAGATGTGGGGTTGGGGCTGGGTCGATATCCTGGTGCTACGTGAGGAGTTTTAGAAGATGCAGAGTCCTAAAGGCGGGTTCCCTCGAGAAGAGGGCTTTGTTTGGGCTCTGAATGAGAGAATGGGTTTTCGTTGATGCCCGCGACCGCAGTCTTTGTTCAACAGTCAAAGACTAGTCGACCGTCAATAAACGGAAAAGGTTTTCTGTTTTTTTTTTCCTCGACAAACCTATTGGTTCTCATGGGTCTGTCCACGGCTCTCCGTATTCTGATGAAGCATTTGGTCTCTGAGCATACTGCCTTAAGCAGGCTGCACGGCATTAATGCCATACTGGAGTTCCCCCATCGGAGGCCCAAACTAAACACATGTCCTTTAGTTACATGTATTGGCATATTCAATGATAAGGATGTCACAATATATCTATCGAGATATATAAATAGGTATACGTATATATATATATATATATCATATATATAAATAGATATAAATATATAACATAAATAGATATATATTACTATCTAAAAATATATATTTTTACTTTCTACCATTCAGACAAGCGGATCAATAGTAGGGAAATGATTCGCGCCTTCGTTGGCAGTATTCGGGCTTTCATCTCATTCGTTATTTAACTCATTTCTAAACATTGAAAAAGAAAGTTTTCGCATTGCAACATTAGAACAGCTTGAGGTAGACAATCGCTTAAGTTCAATTTTGACCGGCAACAAATGTGCTCCATGAACGCAATTTTAATGACAGTCATCAAGGTATTAAAATAGCTTTCAAAAGAAAACTCGACTTTATCCTTTGCGATCATTTCTGTTAAGTTTAGCCAACTACACTTATAATGGGATCGCTTTCCGCAGTCGACTCTGAGCGGAGATAATGGAACGTTGCCCCACGCGCTCAGCGGCGATACTTTTCCAACAAGCACGTGGCTTATTCAGCATTTTATACCGGGTGCTTTAACTCGCGCCAATGCTGCAACACATTATCTATACGCCCGTTATTCAACCGGTCTCTACACGTTAGCCTCGAGCATACCTTGACAAGGGCCCGCCGTTTATGGTTAGTACTAAGGGAAAACAACATTTAAGGAAGACCCCCTGCACTTTCACAACAACACCCCGGGGAGTTAGATATACACTAACGGTGATCAAAGGATAATAGTTAGAACGCATCAGATAAACCAATACACAACAATGTGTCATTAAGGCCACATTAACGCAAATTCCTTTATGTGGCAAACAGTAGCCCGCACAATACACACACTACATCTATTAGTTCAGGTGTGAAGTCACGGCTATTGAGAACTGTATGGTGGCCATTGGTCAACGTGCAGAGGTTAACTAATTGTTTTATTGCTGACAAAATACCCACTTTCGCTAGATGGAATACACATTCGCAAACCCGCAGACAAGACTGTATACCTGCTGGAATGCAGTTCAATTACATGCACATGGAGTTGAAAACACTTTTCCTTAAAATAACCAGATGATACGTACCAAGGCAGACCGAAGGATGTTAAAAAATATCTTCGCTTTTTCCAACTTCAAATAAAAACGTTTTAAAAGCAGAAACACTGCTGTAAATTACCCTGTTGAAGATTACGAAAGTTTGGGGAAATGGTTTTATGGTTAAATACATATAAAATATCTAGACGACTCAGGTGGAAAGCATAACTCCAAAAAACATTTCAGAAAATAATGCACAATAGCCTAAAACATGGATACACTTTTCCACCTTTATCTAGCCGATAGTCTAAGGTCTGGTTAGAGTTAAAAGTAGAGGAAGAAAAAAAAAAGAAGAACATGTTAACGTTGCCGACGTTTAAGTGATCAGCAAATTACGGAGTGGAATTCGATCAACTCTGTGGATCGAGAGGGTTAACCGTGACGCCGCCACCACGGACGTGACGTTTTAGCAGCCTGTTTTTGTCTCAGAATCTTACATACCTATTCGTAAATGTTAATTACGTCTGTATTTAATATTTGATATATAAAAATGCATGATTGTAACATCGTTAATCTCACACGTGTGACACACATGTTGACGTGCGCTACGTCGGTAACTTGTCTAGGGAACGAATTAATACAATGAAACCTTATAATAAAAATAGAAATAACTCATTTAACTAAATAATAATACCTACAGGAAACCAGTGTGGTAGCTCGAAAAAGCGGTTTGTGTTTATAGTGCAGGATATTACTGCGAGATAATCCAAAGTTTAGCCCGCATGAGGTGAGGGATGAGAGGATGTTGAGAAGGCGCAATTGAAGGTTGGGTAACCAAAACAAGATCCGTTCTAATATCAACTTACCTCTGCAAAGCTCAGCCTCCCAGACGCTAAAACATCAAGCAGCGTAATGACATAGCAGGTCTGACGGAAGTCCGATGTTGTTCCGATAGCTATTACTTTGTAGTTAAAACGGTAGTTAATGTAGACCTGCAATTAAAGCGTTGCCACATAAATGCCATTCTGTCCATCACTTCAAACTCCTTTTTATTTCAATAACATTGTACCACTCACTTGTAACCTGTGAAACATCAACTAAAGCGAAAAACACCAATACAAACCTGTTAACATTCTTGGTATAGGTACATGCCAGTGTTGTATGAGACAGACAGTGCAACATGGGGGTCAGTCTAGACGCACACAGCAGAGATGCAGTCCAGGGTCAGGACACAGACGAACGGGTGCCATTTCATCGTTGTCATGATTTCAAACTAAAACTTTGGGGGTGGTACTTTAAAATCCAGCATTTTTTTCTACAGTAGGAATGCAGAGTTGGAATCATTCAGCAAAGATCCATGAATAAACAGTCCCGCAGCCTTACGCAACACGATATGATAATTGGACTTATTTCGTCATTGGTCGGGTCAATAAATAATAATAACAACAACAACAAAAAAAGCGAAATTAAATACAGCTGAAGAAAACATGTAAAGAAACCGACATGGAGCCGTCAACAGAAACACACACGACCTCATGAAACACTTCTAGCGTCTCCCTCTGCTCCAGAGGTAGTCCCACACACATCGTGACGTGGTCACACACGGCACAAGA
Organism: Plecoglossus altivelis; assembly: GCA_036571765.1. Classification (NCBI taxonomy): domain Eukaryota; kingdom Metazoa; phylum Chordata; class Actinopteri; order Osmeriformes; family Plecoglossidae; genus Plecoglossus; species Plecoglossus altivelis. The sequence continues at coordinate 1,097,964 of BROE01000025.1, forward strand.
CAGAGCAGGCGTTGTGACGTGGTCACACACGCGACATGAGAGAGCAGGCGTCGTGACGTGGTCACACACGACACAAGAGAGAGCAGGTGTCGTGACGTGGTCACGCACACGACACAAGACAGAGCAGGCGTTGTGACGTGGTCACACACGACATGAGAGAGCAGGCGTCGTGACGTGGTCACACACGACAAGAGAGAGCAGGCGTCGTGACGTGGTCACACACACGACAACAGAGAGCAGGTGTTGTGACGTGGTCACACACACGACACAAGAGAGAGCAGGCGTCGTGACGTGGTCACACACGACAAGAGAGAGCAGGCGTCGTGACGTGGTCTTCCGAAGGCAGAGGCAACCGTAAGCAGGATTGGACAGAGAGATGGGCGATAGATATTAACAGAGCAGGTAGGGAGGGCGTGCAGGAGCGAGGAGAGAGAGGCAGGAAGGAAGCAGGGACACAGGAATGATCTGGGCTGGACGGACGTAGGGGACGCAGCTCGATACTTTCGCTTTCACAAGGGGACAAAAGATGACGGACAAAAATGAACAGAAATCGATAACAAAAAGTGCCAAACTGAAGTGGAGACGGACCCATATCAGAGTGACACTGTTACAGTTACAGCTGTACACAGGCGACTGTGCAATATGACTGGGGGTGAACGCTTACCCATCTGTACAAGTCCACATGTTTAGTGGGGAGAAACCCTGAAATGCCTAAACCCAGGGTCTGTCCCATCATAACTCGTCCTTATAATCGTACAGACCCACACCCCTCCACCCCCTCCCCCCCATCTTCTGTGATCGTAGTGGTTTGGTCAGAGGTTCTATGTTCGAACCTGGAATTTGCCAGCCTTGGTCATGTACTTGATGCCTTTGAAAGGTTTGTACTTCTCACCGTACATATCCAACCGATTGACCTTCAGTCCTACGGAAGAACAGAACAAAGAAACAATGGATCAGTTCATATTATGTGAGCAGGCTTGTTAGATCAAGTCTTGAGAGACTTGGCAGCAGTGGGTAACCTTGGTTTGTGTGCGTTGGTGCCACCTAGTGTTGAAATTGAAGACTACAGCAGAACAGAGGACATGTCATGTGATGGTCAGCTGAGGACACAGCTGTGTGTGTGTGAGTGTGAGAGTGGGAAAGGAGCATGACTGTGTGCGCGTGAGAGTGTGTGTGAGAGTGTAAGTATGTGTGTGAGAGTGTAAGTGTGTGTGTGAGAGAATGTGAGTGGTGTGTGAGAGTGTGAGTGGGAAAGGAGCATGACTGTGTGCGCGTGAGAGTGTGTGTGAGAGTGTAAGTATGTGTGTGAGAGAATGTGAGTGGTGTGTGAGAGTGTGAGTGGTGTGTAAGAGCATGAGTGTGTGTGAGAGTGTAAGTGTGTGTGTGAGAGAATGTGAGTGGTGTGTGAGAGTGTTAGTGGTGTGTGAGAGTGTGTAAGAGCATGACTGTGTGTGAGAGTGTAAGTGCGTGTGTGAGAGAGTGTAAGCGTGTGTGTGTGAGAGTGTAAGCATGTGTGTGTGAGAGTGTGTACCTGAGATGGCCATCTGCTGGATCTTCAGCTGGATGTTGATGGTGGGGTTCTCGTCTGGCTTGGAGGCCCCAGCCTGGAGGCTCATGGAGCCCTTCAGACTGGGCAGTTTCTGAGGGTTGATCTTCCCCACGTCCCATGACAACAGCTGGGGGAGGGAGGGGGGGGACAATGACGAATGTTGTCACCAAGGATTTGAGCTTACGTCGACACAACCATGGTTCTGCAAGCTGTCTGCACTGCTGCTACGCACACGCGCACACGCACACACGCACACACGCACACACGCACACACGCACACACGCACACACGCACACACACACACGGTACCTTGGTGACAGGGTCGAACGTGTAGGTTCCCTGCGAAGCATTGAGGTTGGCGTTGAGGACGCCGCGGGGCAGCTGGCTGGTGACTAGGACAGCCTCCACAGCCTTCCCCATGGTCTGCTTGGGCCCCAGGGTCAGCTCGAAGCGGCCCTGCGAGCTGCCCTCCCGGAACGAGATGTTGTGCTTGACGTAGACCGGGATGGCCACCAGGCTGAGGGGCAGACAGGACAAGGAGACAGGCAGCCTGGCTGTGAGATGGGGGTCAGGTGAACGCAGGCCCATGTAACGCACGTCGGATCCTGACTTTTCACCTCTACTTTCTACAAGCCCTTGGTGTGCTGAGCGTCACATCCATAAACGATCACGAGTTTGCGGACGTTGGCGCATGCGTTGGAGGTCAAAATAATCTACTTCAGCAACAAGTCTTACAGCTGGGTTGCGATAAATCCAATGACTGAATGGGAATATGACAAGGGGCAGTAACTATGTTTCTGTGCCACACGTGCATTCGCCACGCGATCTAACATAACATTCCTTCCAACTACTGCACTTAGACAGAAACTCTAGCCGCAATGTTAACATGCACCCACGGCCTGTGTTGACATAGCGGGCGGAGGCCCAATGTTAAGAGCTGTTGGCTGTAAGGTGCGTCGTGTCTTGCACACCCATGTTTACTTGTGGTGCGGTAGGGAGTGGGGGGAGGGTTTAGGGTTGGTGGAGAAGGTGGAGGAGATGGTTAGAGTAGGCAGGGCAGGTTCAGGGTAGGAGGGGACTAAGGTATTCTGCTGGGTGGAGGGGGGGTCAGGGTGTGTAGACAGGGTAGAGAGGGTCAGGGTATGTAGACAGGGTAGAGGGGGTCAGGGTGTGTAGACAGGGCAGAGGGGGTCAGGGTGTGTAGACAGGGTAGAGGGGGTCAGGGTGTGTAGACAGTCAGACTGACTTCTGGGAGCTGACGTGGTAGGAGAGCAGGCGGAAGTTTCCATCCGGAGGAATGAAGGACAGGATCCTCTCGGCTTCCCAGCGTTTGAACCGCACGCACGGATGGAAGCTGACGTCATCCAACAGCCGGGGATTCTGGGAGCAGAGGGAAGGGAGCACCTGTTGGTGGGCTGAATCCAACATGGCTGGCAGCACAACGGGCTGAGGCTCCGCTGGGAAGCGAGCGGGAGACACTCACCATGAATGAGAGAGTGAGGTCAGGCATGCCTGTCAGCTTGACGCAGGCGTCAATCACTCCCTGGATCTCTGCTGTGATCGTGGAGCCTGTGAACGAGAGAGAGAGAGAGACATAGAGAGAGAGAGGGAGAGAGAGAGACAGACAGACAGACAGACAGAACAGGTGAGAGAAGGAGGAGAAAGGTATGAAAACAGAGAGTGCTATTGAGTGAGGAAGAAACAGAGTAGAAAGTACAGGATAGGTAGAGGAGGAGGAGGGACAGGAACAGGCCCAAGGAGGCTGCCGTTTCCTGGCTAGCAGCCTCTGTCCTGTCCGGCCCCTCCGAGCCACGGCTTCCCCACCTGACTTATCGATGATGGCGTCGATCTCCTCCACCACGTCGAAGTAGGCCTCGTTGTTGGTGTACTTGACTCCCGTACGACGCCAGGGCACCACGGACAGCTGGCCAGTGGGCAGCTGCTCCCCCACGTTGGTGCTGCCTGGCACAGGAAGGGCACAGGAACCACATCAGCAGGGTCGCGTCACTCGAGTCACCAAGAACAACTTTGCAACGTGAGTATGTAGTACGAGCGGCACCTAGATCGTGTGGCTCAGCGAGGGTGTGTGCTCAACAACGAATGGGTTACAGCATAAGCGTGTGTGTGTGTGTGTGTGTGTGTGTGTGTGTGTGTGTGTGTGTGTGTGTGTGTGTGTGTGTGTGCGCGTAAAGGCACGGCACCTGTGATGGTGTTGACCACTGTGCGGAGGATAGTTGGCGGCTTGATGAGCTCTTTCAGGATGTTGGACTCGGTGGCCAGTGGGAAGCCATTGTCCAGCATCTCCTCCAGTAGCTCATACACCACCACCACATTGTCCTTGATGGCTGCCTCTGTACACACCCCGAAATAGTCCTGAGGGAGGGGGAAGAAAGACGATGAAAAGACGGGGGAAGGACCGTTTGTCGTTAGCGTTGCGTCATGTTATGGAGCATTAAGGTGAACGCAGGAACAGTGACGTAAGTGAGAGCGTGCGGGTTTCAGGGGAGATGGAGGCGTGCACGCAAACCTGGAAAGTGTCGACCACTCGATGCAGGAACTCGATGACAAAGAGAGGAGGCACCTCGCTCTGGATGACGGCCACAAAGTAGATGCGGTGCCTGAGCACGCTGATGAGGTAGTGGTGCGGAGTGGGGATGACCGGCGGCACGTTCTCCGGCTCGCTGGCGCGCTCTTGCGCTTCAAAGAAGTAGTCGCACACGGAGCGACTCACAACGCTCTTCCAGTGCTTCTCCAGGAATATGTCCCCCGAAGAGTTAACGAGGAAGAGACTGTGGATCATCGTTGCTGTAGGCTAAGACAAGATACAACAGCCTCGTTTAGCAAGCCTTCAAAAGTCCTACAATGCACTTTTTTATTGCTATAAACACGTTCAAATGACATTTGTTTGAGATTATACTGCCTCGTACCTGACTAGGGTGGATAAATCATTCATGGACAGTAGCGTGAGTGAGGGGGACATGGGGATAAGTGTCATGGATGTAAGGTGACACCGATTCATTCAGCTTCCTCAACATACCGCCACGCGATCAGGTTCGGGAGAGGTATACTGGTTTTCTGGGTGCATCTTACTACATATATAACGCCAACCTTAGTGAAATACAACTGACTGGTTGCTAGTTAGCGACCGTGAACATTTTTAAAGGGGAAACCGGAGGCCTGCATCAGGATGGTTCTAACCTCGGAGCATCTAACCCCTCCTCCCCTCACACGGTAGTCTTGTGACAGTAGTGGCAAAGCTTCGTCATTCAAAGATGCAACATAAAAACCATTAAATGTTGTTATCATCTACGACTATTACTTTATCGTATCCTGTCTACTTACCGTGGACTATGTGGGAAGTATTTGTCTCGCCTTTTCTCAATGAAAGATTACAGACCGTCGTTTCTTCCCCGTTAGGTGGAGTCAGTGGCGAGAAACCGACACGGATCTTAGCCTATCAAATGTAATGAAAGCACTGTAATGCCCGCCTCCCCATAAAAATCATTGGTAGCTGATGCGGAAGTATGCGACCGCCAGGACGTGATACTTCTTAGTTATTGGACAGCGCCCAGTAAACACCAGCCAAATCTTTACATCGATTGGCTCAACGACAAGATCGTGTCTGACATTTTGTGTCATGGCAAAGTGCGGGGTGAATGTCCGTTTTCATCTTGTGTGGATACATTTTGCGAATAGCATGTCAGCTGACTGGTTCAATTTAAACTAAATGAACTACTCACATATATATGTATGTATGTATCGTATATTGCTGTAGTGATAATCCGTGAATGTTTATTTGATGAGGTTATAGATTGCGCATGTGATTAGAATGACCATTTGTAATAGTCCAAAATAGTTTGAATAAGAAGGTACATAGAGGTACATCGATTAATTGCCCACGGACCACCAATTGAGACAGAAATATTTGTTTAAAAAAATTCAATGAAAACATAAATGGCTCAACATAATTTATTTTTGTTTTATGTTAAAATGTACAGAGTTCTTTAAAAGTACTTGCTAAGAAAGAAAAAAAAAACAAAAACAAATAAATGTAAATACATACAGGGACAAAGTAGAGAGCAGAGGCAGCTGGACGCAATCAACCCCTTCACTGTGCGCCAAACCTCATTCCTCTCTTTATTTTGAGCTCTCTTAGCTTAACTCACCATGTACAGTTACAAAGGATACAAAAAGGGAAGCCATATAAACAGACATATACTGAGCTCATTTTTACATGCCTCTTAAATGTAAGGAAGTCATCCTATACACAGACAGATCAGAAGAAATGAACTCTAAATGACCTTTAGATATCTGTTTTTCCTTTTGTTTTAAAATAGCATTAATATACTACACAAAGATAGAAAAATCTAGAGATGAGATGGAATGGAGAGATTAAAGGCATCTTAAATTCACTAAAAGTGAGTGGTAATTTTTTTGTTGTTTTGAATTTCTTAATAATATTACCCAAGTCGAGCTAAAAAATATGTATTGTTTTTTCCTGAAACTGAAGTGAAAAAAATGACAGTACCAATATCAATGTCAGAATTTCCTTTTTATATTATAGAAAAAACATTTTCTCTACAATAGGTTTTCTAAAGTCAAAAACAGTCAGCTTGTGTCATAAAAGAAAGCTGCCCAGTCTGATCAAATTCAGAGAAAAAAATGAAAAAAAAAAAACAACAACAGAAAAACAATTTACACAAATAAAATCTGAAAAGTCACGTCAGTAAGAAAAAAGCTTTTCCTTCTTTGACTTGAATACTGGAATACAATAATAACAGGGGGGTCGATCTACTCCACCCCTCTCAGCATGGTACTGGAACCATCATGACCACATCCAGGGCCACCCTACCTTTTCACCTGCATGTGTGTGTGTGTGTGTGTGTGTGTGTGTGTGAGGGCCAGCACAATGCACTGGGTGAGGCACCATCAGTTTGGGGCATGACGGTCCATAGCCCAACACCAGTCAATGGAGCGTGCGGGCACACAGAACAACACCGTTTGAACCGAAAACACAGTTCACACAGGATGCCTTGACCTCTCTGTGGGGTCATTAACACTTAATGAAGTGGGGGGGAGGAGGGGAAGGGGGGGGGTCCAGCTTCCGAAAGATGCTATTCCTGAAAGTGGTGGGCTCCAGTCTTTCTGCATGTAGTAACCAGTAGATGGTCAATAACTTGGGCTGATGTTAGCCAACCTCAGTCTGTGGAGTGTGACTGAGCAGCGAGTGCCTCAGCTGCCTCTCACCTGCGTCAGCTGCCTCTCACCTGCGTCAGCTGCCTCTCACCTGCCTCAGCTGCCTCTCACCTGCCCGTCAAGTGGACACAGCAGGCCTATTCAGAGGGAAGTACCAGAATATTTACATTGAAACGTTTCACGACTCCGCTTTATCCTGTGGTCCTGCGTTCGGGGGGGGGAGGGGGGTGGTAAACAATGCTACTTGTTTTCACTGTGGACGTAGGCGTGACCGTGACCCCAGACCTTCAGCGACCTCCCGCTTCCGAGTGCAGATACACCGTTTGACGAGGAAGACGGACTGTGGACCGGTCCTGCCATTTTCTTAAGGCCCGAACTTTGCTCCTACGCAAGTAATGCCTTGGCTCACCAAGCGGAAACGGAGGTGTGTGCTTCAGAATGTGTGTGTGTTTAAGTGTTGTCGGAGAGACTGAATCGTCCTTCCAGTATGCCACACATATAAAGACCAAAGCATAGATAGTTTGGACTGCACACAAGTCTTTTCCACGGTCGTCGAAAACAAAAACAAACAACGAAAAGTTTCAAAATCATAAGTAAAAAATAAACAACAACAAAAAGGTCCATCTACAATTATTATCATTGTCTCTTTTTTTAAGGTAAGGCTTCCTATGTCGATTAAAAGATTGTGTGCATGGTTGAATATATATTCAGTTAACCATTTCGTTTTTCCTTTCTCTGTTGAACGCGTCCTCTAAAATCCCTCCCCCTCCTCCTCCTCTTCCTCTTCAGCTCTGGAAGGGGGAGGGGGGTTGCCACAGCGGAGCAGGCCCTGGCACCAGCATGTAGCTGGGACAGGGTCAGGGCAGAGCAGCAGCTCATCCCACAGGTCCATGTCCACACCCCACCCCCCCCACCGCCACCCCCCCCCATCCCCCTGCTCCATCCTCCCAGCCCCCCACCCCTGCACAGCCAGCCTGGAGGGGGGGCGCGGGCAATAGTCCAACCGAACGGAAAACAAAACGAACAACAATTCAAAGCAAGGAAACCGGGAAGTCCCTCTTTCCCCCCCCCCTCCCCCCTCCTCTCTCCCTCAGGTGTGCCGCTCAGGGCTTCAGAGAGGGTGAACACAGGTGACAGGAGCCACCATAGGGTCAGTGTGTCGGGTTAGGCCCGTCTCTCTCTCTCACTCTCTCTCTTTCTCTCTCTCTCCCTCCCTCCGATGCGATCGGTGGAGCTCATCTGCTCATGTACGGTGACTGTTTGGGCACGCCAGCATAGCTGTGGTGCGGAGTGCTCGTGTACATCATGTTGCCGTGGTGATTGGGCTGCATAGGCTGCTGCGGGTACCCCTGGCCTCCCATCATGCCCATCTGCATCTGCATGGGGTACTGGGCCGGCTGGTTCATGTAGGGGGGGTTCCCGTGGTAACCGCTGTTCATCATGGGCTGCGGCATGCGGTAGCCGGCCGACATGGCGTTGAGCGGGTTCATGTTCATGGAGTTGTAGGCGGCCGGCGTGGGCATGAGGTTAGGCATCATGCCTCGCTGCACGGCCAGGGTGCGAGGAGAGCCCTGCATGGCCACGGCCCCTGAGCTGCGGCCGTACAGCTGCTGCTGGTGGGGGGACGGGGCCAGCTGCTGGGTGGCCTTGGAGCGGATGGCGATGTGGCCCTTGACCGTGGCCATTTGGCCCTGGAGACGCTGCGTGTGCGGAGGAGGAGCCAGGCTGATGTTGGTGGTGGGCATGTTGCACTGCAGCTGCAGCGAGCCCAGGTTCATGGAGCCGGAGCTGAGGTTGGGAGGAGGGGTCATAGTGGACTGACCCTGGGCCAGGGGAGGGTGGGGGGAGGGGGCCAGCTGGGCCAGGCCCGGGTTGGACAGGGACACACTGGTGGCGTAGGAGGTGACGGAGGGGGAGTGGGAGTAGGGCATGGCGTGGGGGTCCATGATGGTGTTGGTGAGCTGCTGGAGCTTGGCCAGGCTGAAGGTGGCGGAGGGCTGGGCGTAGCCCCCGGCGCCAAAGTCCTGGCCCATCCTCTCATACAGGCTCCGCCCGCCGCCGCCGCCGCCCGCGCTGTCTGGGATCTCCATGATCATGGGCGTGGAGGAGAAGCCGTTACCCATGCTGCACTGCGACAGAGGCTGCTGCTGTTGCTGTTGCTGGGGCGGGGGAGGGGGGGCCGAGGGCGGAGGCTGGGGGGTCGGGGCCTGCTGCGGCACCTTCTTCTGGGACTGCTGGCTGGCGCTGGGCGAGCGCTCGATCACACAGCTCTGCGAAGACTTGATGCCGCAGCTGGGCGTGTTGGCGGACGGAGGAGGGGGAGGCGGGGGCTGGGGGCCTCCGTTGCCCCCCGGCCCGCTGTTCTGACCCGGGCCCCCCTGCTGGAGGTGGCTGCAGCTGCCCATGGACATCTGGGAGGCCACGCCCACGCCGGGGCCGCTGGGGGAGGTGAGGCCGGGGGCGGGGACGAAAGAGCAGCTGCTGGCCTGGGAGGAGGCGGAGGAGGGCGTGGCCGAGCTGGAGGAGGAGGCGACCGATGAGGAAGAGGCTGCCGCCGCTGCCGCCGCCGCCGACATCCCCCCTCCGTTGCCCCCGTTCCCCCCGCCGTTCCCTCCGCCGCCCATGGTGGAGTCGTAGCTGCTGGGGTTGTCGTAGTTCTCCGTGGTGCTCTCGATGCTGCCCAGGTCGCTGAAGCCGCTGTCCACCACCTGCTGGGAGTGGTCGGACACGGACGGCACGTCCATCATGGGGCTGGTCTCCATGTTCTGCTGAGAGGGGGCCGACAGGGAGCTGGGATGCTCCGGGGTGATCTGGGTGTAGCCCGCTCCGCCTCCCCCCGCCCCACCTGCTCCTGGGGGGCCGGGCGTCCCGCCCCGCTGGCCCTGCCCAGACTCCCCCAGCACCCCAGGAGCCAGGCCCGGGCTGTTGACGGAGCGTACTGACTGGCTGGGTAAAGGGGGCATGGGTGGGTTGGGCAGGGGGCTGCTGTGCTGGGATGCCCCACACTCCTCCACCAGGGCTAGAGCCTCCTCCTCCGGCTCCCGGTAGCTCTGGAGGGTGCGGCAGGCGGCCAGCGTCTCCTCGCAGTCCTGGTAGGCCCCGTGGGCCTCGGCCTCCTCATCCTGGGCCTCGCCTTGGGTCAGCGACTGCACAGCCTGCATGGTCTCCAAGTCCAGCTCGTTGCTGTGGTGGTGGGGGTGGTGGTGAGGGTGGTGGGCCAGCTCCTCTTTGAACTCGGGGTGCTGCTGGTGGGGGTGCTGCTGGTGGGGGTGCTGCTGGTGAGGGTGCTGCTGGTGGGGGTGCTGCGGCTCGATCAGCATGGTGACAGCCTTGTCCTCCGGCAGCAGGGGAGTCAGCTCGATGGGCTCAGATGGGACCGAGATGACCGTGACCGTCTCCACCGCCGCCGCTGCCGCCGCCGACTCCTCCTGCTCCCGCCTGCGCCTCTCGTCCTGGACGTCCGCCGGCCGGCACTTGGCCTCCGGGACCTGCTCCTCCGCCTCCTCCTCTTCCTCTTCCTCCTCCTCCTGTTTGCTGACGTAGTCCCGTCCGGCCGCGCTGCCCTGCGCCTCTAAAAAAGCCTCGCCGCCCTGAGGCTCCTCCTTCACGGGCGGCGAGGCAGCGGGCGAAGCGGCCTCCTCCTCCTCGTCCTCTTCCTCGTCTTCCTCAGAGTCCTGGCTCCGCCTCTTCTTGCCGCCGGCGCTCTTGTCCTCCAGGTGGCCGTCTCCTTCGTCGTCAGCGTCGTGGTCGTCGCTGCGTCGGCTCCCCGAGCCCGCCATGGTCGCCATCCTCCTGCTGCTGGCGCACTCATCCTCCCTCTCCTCCTCGTCCTCCTCCTCTCTCTCTGCCGTGTCGGCGTCTACCCGGGGTGGGGGGGCCCTGGGCCCGACAGCGGCCGACAGCAGGGGTCTGGGTGGGGGCCGGCTGGGCTTGTCCTCCCCCCAGCCCCTCTCTCGCTCCGCCTCCTCCTCCTCCTCTTCAGGTTCGGACGCCGGGGGAGGTTTGGGGAGGGGCTGGCGGAGGGCGGGGTTCTTGGGCGGCCGCCCCCGCCTCTTAGGGATCTTCTGCTCCACAGGTTTGGGGAGGTAGTCCTCTTCCTCGTCTGAGTCCTTGCGCTTGCCCAGGTCGTCGGCGGCCGGCGTCCGGAGGGGCCTCTTACCGACTCGGTCGTCGGGAACCCCGCAGGGCTTCTCCCCTCTCTGTTCCTGCTGCCTCTCCTGCTCCTGCCTCTCTGCCTCCTCCTGGGCCCGCTGCAGGTACCAGCTCCGGGGCTTTCGCCCAGGCTTCATCTTGATCTTGGCAGGCTGGGGCTCCCCTGACTGGGCCAGGGTCCTGTCCCCTACCCCCTGGCTGGCCCCACTGCCTGGCTTCTGTCCTGGGCGCTGCGTCCAGTGCATGGGCTTGCGGCTCTTTCCCTTGGGCCAGCCTTTCTTCTTCTTGACGGGAGTGTCTGGGTCGGTCTTGGGGGTCTCCCCGGGGGCTGCTGGCAAAGTTGAGGCTGCCTTCAGGTCAGGGGTGGTTTCTGAGGGGACAGACAAACAGACAGACAGACACGATGTAAACAGCAAGCTCAGTACACTCTGGACGCCAACAAAATGAAACACTCAAGTCACACACACACACACACACACACACACACACACACACACACTTCTCCACTCACCGTCCTCCTCCGACTCGGTGAGGTGGGAGCGGCGGGCTCGTTTGGGCGTGGCCTCCCCGTGCCTCAGGGCGGAGCGGGCGGGGAGGTAGCGGCGGAGGGGGTGTCCCAGCGGGGTCTCCTCCTCCAGCCGGGGCATGGGCCTCTCCTGGTCCGAGTCTGCAAAGGGCTCGTCCAGAACCTCCGTGGTCTCCGAGATGGTCTCCGTGACGACGCTGCTGTGAGGGTGGCTGCGCTGGCGCATGCGCCGCTTTCGCAAAGGCTTCTGGGAAGGGATGGGTGACACGATGATTAATTACACACACAAAATTTTTTTTTAAGTCAACAGATTCCTTTCCAGCCTGTAAGTAAACAGGGTGACTGTCTCACCTTGCATTTGAGGCCCATGGCAGGCTTGGTAAGGATGGGAGGAGAGCGCGCCCTCCTCTCCTCATCCTCATCCTCCTCGTCTTCCTCCTCGCTGCTCTCGCTGAAGCAGCTACGTCTGGCCGGCGCAGGGTCGCTGAGCCGGGGAGCCAGGGGCAGTTGGGGCAGCCCATCCCCCCGGGCCTCGTCGCTCAGCCTGGGCTTGGGGCCCCGCTTCTTCCTGGGAGGGCGCCCTCTGCTGCGAGGGGGTGGGACCGCAGGGTGACGGGGCATCTCCAGGGAGCGGACCCCCGTGCTGTCCGCCTGCCTGTCCAGGGAGAACAGGGCCGGGGGGCTGCCTGGGGAGGAGGTGGTGGTCTTGGCCCCCTCCCTTTTGTCCTCCTCAGCCCCCACCCTCATCTTGGGGGGCCTCCCCCTCTCCCGGGGGCTGTCCTTCACCTTGCCCCAGGGCCAGTTCTTGGGGGGGCGGCCCCGGCCCCTACGCTCCCCATTGGCCGGGGGAGGCGGGCGGGGGGCGGGGACGGGCGGGGGGCAGCGGACAGGAGAGGAGGCCGGGGAGCTCTGGCTGGTGGGGAACCCTGGGAAGATCTTCCTCTCCTCCTCCTCTCTCTCCTCGCTCACGTGCCAGGACAGAGGGGACAGCTTGTGGCTCGCTTTCACCTGCTCCTGCAAAACACCAAACAACAAGTTCAGCACAGAGTACAGCAACGACCCCGACGCCGTTTTTCCAGCACGCTCGGCCCTCCTCCTCCTCACCTCCTTGCTGTTACCCTCCTCTCCCTCCTCCTCCTCACCTCCTTGCTGTTACCCTCCTCTCCCTCCTCCTCACCTCCTTGCTGTTACCCTCCTCTCCCTCCTCCTCCTCCTCCTCCTCTTCCTCCTCGCCGTCCGACACCACGGTGTTGGTGACGATGACGGGGGTCCAGCGCAGGCAGTCGGGGTCCACCTCTAGCTGCCGTGGCCGTGCCTGCAGGCGGGCCATGTGAGTGGACACCAGCTTCTCCCTCCGCACCATCACCAGCCTGCCAGCGGGACAGCAGGACAGAGACAGACGGGGGTCAACCAAACTACTTTAAACGTACACAGGCCTCATTGTGATGCCTGGAAGCATGAGTGTGTGTGTGTGTGTGTGTGTGTGTCTTCCCTGCCCCCTTACCTATCCCCCCGCTGCTCCAGCATGCCCAGGTGCTCCAGACTGGTGGTGATGTCCTGGGGACAGATGCCCGTGATCTTGCTGAGGCGGCGGATGGTGAGCTGCCGGTCGCGCACCTGGTGCAGACACTCCAACACCACGCTGCGCCAGTACGCCATGTAGGACAGCCGGCCCAGGTCAGACAGGGGCTTCTCAGGGGAGCCAGGCTGGCCCTCTCTCTTGGACAGTAGGTAGCCTGGGAGGAGGGAGAGACATAGAAAGAGAGAGAGACAGGGAGAGAGAGAGAGAGAAACAGAGAGACAGACAGAGAGAGACAGAGGGACATGGCATGAGTCAAGAGCTTCATCTCCTTCTCTCTAACACCCTCGTCTCACCACCATATTTCACATTCCTCTAGAACCATCTTCAGTATTACTGCTACAGGGTTTCATGCCTGCCAGCCAGTCGGCAGATCGATTCTATTTCCACACCATCCATCCAGGAACTCAACTACTTAGGGAATAGTGATTAGGAGGCTATTCCTAGTTCAAATCCCACGCGTACATTTCTAACACTGAGGCGGACGTTAGGGGGGGGGGGGGGTCCAGCCTAAGACTGAGGAGGACATAGGGGGCACTGGGGTAGGTAGAGTAGGCAGGGTTAGGTTAGCAGGTAAAAGGTTAGCAGGGTTAGTAGGTGTATGGTTAGCTGGGCCATGGTTAGGCTAAGGCTAGGGTTAGCAGGTGAAGGATTAGCATGGTAAGCAGGTGTAGGGTTAGCAGGTGTTGAGTGAGCAAGGCAATGGTTTGCAGGGCTATGGCTAGGATTAGCAGGTGTAGGATTAGCAGGGCTATGGTCAGCAGGGCTATGGCTAAGGTTAGCAAGAGTAAGGTTAGAAAGTGTAGGGTTAGCAGGGTTAGGGCTAGCAGGGTTAGCAGGGTCTTACTGAAGTCGATGAGGAACCTCCCGTAGCCTTGGCGCTGGTACTGAGGCAGGATCATGATACACGACACGTTGTACTTCTGTTGACAGTGCTTCTCCTGGAGACATGGACACACACAAACGCACACGTGAACACACACACATTCCAGCAGGAGAGCCTACAGGAGTCACACGGGAGCCCAGCTCTCTCCTAATGGCTGTGTTTTGGCAGCCAGCGCACATATTAGACAGAACACCTGCATGCGTGCATGACAGTAACAGCTAGCACCGCACGCACATCTGCATTCTGGAAAGGGCTGAGTTTGAAAATGAGCCCTCAGACACACGCAGGGGGTAACTAAAGCAATTCATTTTTCTTTTTAACTCTTTCAGACGTGAACAAGCAGACTGAAGATCTGACAGGAGAGACTCCTCCTGTGGTGAGTTTTGACCCTGCTGGCTCGCCGTACCTTAGAGAAGTAGCCGACCAGGTGGCAGCCCTTGCTGTCGTTCTGGGTGAGCACGTAGAACAGGAAGGGCTCCACGTCGTAGTACAGCGTCTTGTGGTCCAGGAACAGCTTGGCCAGTAGACACAGGTTCTGACAGTAGATGGTACTGATGTTACCGTCCACCTGGGGAGTCAGAGAGCATGACACACAGTTTAGTCCAGCCTGCAGCTGACCAGCTTCCCCTAGCCCCCACACCACCAGCCCAGCCCCCCCCCCCCCCCCCCCACCAGACACCACTTCCCTCAGCCCTCCCCAAGACCTGTCATCCACGCTTCCGCCAGACGTCTCCGCCCACACCCCCCCCCGTACCCAGCCAAGACCAGCTTCCACCCGCCCGCCCCCCACACCACAGTCCAGCTTCCCCTGGCCCCCACAACAACAGCCCAGCTTCCCCTAGGCCGCCCTCCACCACCAGCACAGCTTCCCCCAGACCCCACCACCCAACTGGTTTCAACAATTGGTTTCTAAGGTGACTCAGCCAGCGTTGCGCTCTGACACAGACACTCGTGGGATGAGGCAGGGCAGGGTGTTCTAAAGACTCAGACAATACAGACACTGGTCTGCACCTCACATTACATGAGAAGGATGGAGAGAGCGGGCAGAGACCAACAGGAAGTAGGGAAGAGAGAAAGAAGGAGACAGGGAAAGGGAAAAAAGGAGGGCGATAAAGAGAGAGGTGGGGTGGGGAGGAGAGGCTTGGCACCAGGCCAGACATCCCAGCTATTCTCCTGGAGAGCAGAGTGAGGACAGGCTGCAGACACGGTGAAATAGGAGCTGCAGATGCCAAATCGCAGTCTGTCCCAGACACACGCACACACACAAACACACACGCACAACACACACGCACACACAGCACACACCACAAACACACACGACCACCACTACTACACCCACACACACGCCCCCCCCCACCACCCAACTGGTTTCAACAATTGGTTTCTAAGGTGACTCAGCCAGCGTTGCGCTCTGACACAGACACTCGTGGGATGAGGCAGGGCAGGGTGTTCTAAAGACTCAGACAATACAGACACTGGTCTGCACCTCACATTACATGAGAAGGATGGAGAGAGCGGGGCAGAGACCAAACAGGGAAATGGAAAGAGAGAGAGAAGGAGACAGGGAAAGGGAAAAAAGGAGGGCGATAAAGAGAGAGAGGTGGGGTGGGGGAGGAGAGCTTGGCACCAGGCCAGACATCCCAGCTATTCTCCTGGAGAGCAGAGTGAGGACAGGCTGCAGACACGGTGAAATAGGAGCTGCAGATGCCATCCAGTCTGTCCCACACACACGCGCACACACAAACACACACGCACACACACACACACACACGCACACACACACACACACACACACACACACACGTCGAAGAGCTGCGGGCCAGTGCCCTTCAGCAGGTACTAGCTTCTAAACACTTAGAAGACTATTTCAGACATGGGTATGGCTCAGTGGAAGAGCATGACTGTAGATCAAAGGAGGTGGCAGGTTTAATTCCTCCTCTCTGTTACTCCCTGTACAAGCCTGCTTAGTGAACAGCTGGTGGTTATGAAGGGAGGCGTTGCCTTCATACGGGCTTCTAAGGACAAAACAGGAAGTCCCCGACAAGATAGTGACACCAACAGGAAGTGGCTGGAAGAGGCAGCGGACGGGGGAAGACTTGGTTTGTGCCAAGGTGGTCCCCTTTCCTTTTTACACACACTTTCACACTCCCTTCTCTCTCTCTATCACACACACACACACAGACCACTGTCCTCTCTCCTACCTCGAACACAGAAACATTGTCCTTCCGGTAGATCTCATTGGCTGGCGGGTGGAACCAGCTGCACTTGCGCATGTGCTGGTAGAGGATGCTGCGGCTCTTCATGTAGCGCAGGCAGAACTCACACAGGTACAGTTTAGGCAGCCTGGGGGGTGGGGGAGAGAGACAGTGAGAGAGAGATACACACACACACACACACACACACACACACACCACACACACACACACATATAGCAAGAGAGAAACAGAGAGAGAGACAGCGAGACACAGAGAGAGAGAGAGACAGGGAGACAGAGAGAGAGACAGGGAGAGACAGAGAGAGAGACAGGTAGACAGAGAGAGAGAGAGAGACAGGGAGACAGAGAGAGAGAGACACACAGAGAGAGACACACAGAGAGAAGTGGTGGGGTGTGTACCTGCTGTACTCTTGTGGGTACGGAGATGAGTACCACGTCTGGATCTCAAACTTTCCAAACTCGATGACTGACGGACAGCGCATCTGAGGGTCTGGAGGCCCAGTCACTCCCACTTTCTGTTAGGGGGAGAGAGATGGGGGGGGACACACATATGAGAGGGGGTTGTCAGGGTTAGGATCTTAGGCCAAGTCCAGGCTTTCTACAGTGGATTAAGAAGGTACAGGGCAGACAGACAGATTACACACCAGGGATTACTGGCCTGGCCCCTGCTTAACCCAGCCAACCAGCTCCACCACAGCATCACACGCCACCGCACGCACGCGCACACACAACCAGACACACACACACACAACCAGACACACACACACACAACCAGACACACACACACACAACCAGACACACACACAACCAGACACACACACAACCAGACACACACACACACACAACCAGACACACACACACAACCAGACACACACACAACCAGACACACACACACAACCAGACACACACACACAGAGGATTACTAGTGGTAGGGTGACATATCTTGAGTTTAAACTCTCAGCATCTGCCACAAGGCTTGCATAGCATGCTAACTCTAACACAGTCCACACACAAACTTCTACCTATAAACTCTTTCAACACTGGATATACCAATGTCTGTCCTTTAACGTCTCTGGATGGATTCCAGAGAGTTCCCTGAGTGGAGCGTCCCCTGAGTGGGGTGTCCCCTGAGTGGGGTGTCCCCTGAGTGGGGTGTCCCCTGAGTGGGGCGTCCACTGACAGGGGGGTCCCGTGAGTGGGGCGTCCACTGACTGGGGGGTCCCGTGAGTGGAGCGTCCCCTGAGTGGGGTGTCCCCTGAGTGGGGTGCCCCCTGAGTGGGGTGCCCCCTGAGCATGCTAGGTCCTACCTGCAGAGCCAGTTCCTGGATGTGTCTGAACAGTTCGATGTCCTTCTCTGTCAGGTTCTCATGTCCTGGAAGCTTGTCCTCGTCCTCACGCCAGTCGCTTCCCTCCTGATTGTCTGTGGGACACAGGAGCTACGTTACAGAGACACTTCTGCACTGGTTCTGCTCAGCTTCTTTACAAGTTCTACACAGCTTTGTGACAAGTTCTACTGAGGTTCTAAACAAGTTCTAAACTGGTTCTGCTCAGCTTCTAGACAAGTTCTAAACTGGTTCTACAAAGCTTCTAGACAAGTCCTACACAGCTTCTATACGAGTTCTATACAAGTTCTACCGAGCTTCTAGATCTACACAGGTTCTACTCAGGTTCTAGACAGGTTCTACTCAGGTTCTAGACAAGTAGATTGCGAGCCATCTCTGCTCACCTAGCCTGTCGTCTCCGTCTTCCTTGCGGAGGGCCTTCTTGCGGATGCGGTACTGCTGGGAGTAGTCCACCACTTCCTGCCGTGCCTTGCGACCCTCGGGGGACGGCGTGAAGAACTTGGTGAGGGCGTCGATCAGGCCCTTGGTCTTCTTGTTGAAGCGCCTAAAGTGCTATGATGACCCGCAGTCTGCCTTCTATCGTCCGGCGCGCTAGACAGAGAACAGCAGAATACATAAGCCGGTCGTCGCCAGGAACAAAACACTCGCTGGAGAGCTGTGAGGTAGGAAGTGGGGTAGTGAGCGAGTGTCCCTTTGCGGACCGCCGGTCCGAGCCCCGATTTCCAGCACGAGCACGGTGCTCGCCACCGTGCCCCAGCCGAGCGCCACCCGGCCGCGGCAGCTCTTGACGGCCGCCCGGTCTGAGAAGAGAGAGAAGAGAGAGGGATTAGAGAGAGAGACGAGATGAGAGAAGATGAATGGAGAGAGAGGGACAGAGACATTGTGATATGGGAGAGTGGAGAAGAGAAGAGAAATAGAGAGAAGGAGATAAAGGAGGAGAGAGAGAGAAAGAGGAGAAGAAGGGAGAGAGGGGGGGAGATGAGGAGAGAGGAGATGAGAGTGGGGAGGAGAAGGTGAGGTGGGAGGAGAGGGAGAGAAAGGTGTAGAGGGGGGAGAGAGGAGAGGAGAGAAGAGAGAGAGAGAGGGGGGAGGGAGAGAGAGAGGTATAGAGATATGTAGAGATATGACGTCGATATAAGAGAGCAAGAAAATATCGAACGTAAAACGAGACAGACGAGAAAAGTATCGTCTGAGAAGAGATATGACGTTTTGAACAGTGAGAAGGAATAACACAGGAGAAAAATGAGGGATGGAGGATGTACAGGGATCTTGATCAGAGTAAGTCGAGGCAAGCGATTATTCTTTGTCAGGAAGATGAGAGAGATAGAGCTGATAAGCTCGTACATCTCATGGGCTTCGGGCTTGCTTGTGGGATGGTGCCGGTTTCCCCCCCCCCCCTTCTCCACCCACTCATCATTCCAGCGAGCCACACTATCTCCCTATGACTCCTGTCATGGGTTCGTCTCACTCGTGGTCAGCAGATAATAGTGAAACGTACATGTCTGGAGGACCGTGGGACCTTGGCTGGGGAGGTGCCATGGCCCCAGCACTAGCGACTGACCCTTCAGGTCACCCTATGAGAACGGGGGGTGTGTGTGTGAGGGGGAGGAGGGTGTGTAAACCTTTGATAAACTATTGAGAGATCAAGCCCAGTGGGTTCAATTGATTACGTTTTTTGCGGCGGAACGTATATCGTAGCTATAAGGGCGTCGTTGATTTGTGCTGCTTCGGTTCTCGTGTAAGAGCTTCCTGCCCTTTTTCCTGGGCTGGCAGATCTGCAGAATCCCATGCCTGGGGGAGGGGGGAGAGAAGGGAGGGGGGAGGAGGGAGCGGGGGGAGTCAGAAAGGAGAACTCTTCATCTGAACAAGCACCAGGCCAGCTAGCTGACCAAGAAGAGTAGGACATTGGCTTCTGAACTTCCTGATCAATGTGGATGTGTACCGCAGTTTAATGGGAACAGTGCAGGGTCTGTGTGTTTGTGTGTGTGAGTGAGTGAGTGAGAGCACAGGGGCTAGGGGGGGGGTCTTACCTTTTGGCATCCGCATCAGAGGGGGGTCACAGCATTCCATGTGGAAGCCCCGATCACAGGAATCACAAAACAACATGTTCTCCTGCACAGGGGGGAACACACACCACAGCAGATATGTAGCCACTGCCTCGCCATGTGTTTACATAGCTGGACGCTTCAACCATTTGCTGGGTCCCTTTCCACTCTGTACGTAGTGCAGCTCACACTGGCATCATCCCAGGGATATCAGGCACCCCACACACACACACACACGCATGCACACACACGCACGCACACACGCACGCACACACGCACACACACACGCACGCACGTGTATGAACACTCACCGCGTTCTTGCCTTGATCCTGACAGTTGCTGCAGGTCTTACATTCGATGCACTGCCACCACAGAGCTTTGACTCGCACCGTGAGCTCTGGGGAGAACTTGAGACAGGACGGGTGGCCTGGGAACAGAGACACACACGTCAATGCCGCACGCACACGCACCATGCCAGCATCCACTCTCTCTCTCTCTCAATACAGTCAGACAAAAGGGAAGTCGCCTTGTCAAAGCAAAAAAAAATAAAACGAAAAAAGGTGAATATGCCATAAAAGATCTGGACCTGAAACCATTTCCAAACTCTCTGGTGGGAGTGAGGTTTTCAACATCTCTGCAGCTGACAACTATACAGACTTGGAGTTACGCTCCTTTCAGCTTGACAGTTCAAAACCCAGAAAGGGCATTGTCCTTCTCTGCCGCTAACCACTGTGATAATAAGTAAGAAAGAGCACTTAGGAGTTAATAGTGGCATTCAGGTGAAGTGCTTTAGCAGTAGTACCAGTCAATCAGTAAGACAGTCAATCAGCTAGCCAGTCAGTCAGCCAGCCAGCCATTAAGCCAGGCAGCCAGTCAGTCAATCAGCCAGCCAGCCAGCCAGTCACCCAGCCAGAGCCAGTCACCCAGCCAGAGCCAGTCACCCCTGCCAGTCACCCAAACAGTCACCCAGCCATAGTCAGTCACCCAGCCAGAGCCAGTCACCCAGCCAGTCGTCAGCCAGCCAGCCAGCCATTAAGCCAGGCAGCCAGCCAGTCAATCAGCCAGCCAGCCTGTTCCAGCCAGCCAGCCAGCCAGCAGGCCAGTTCGTCAGTCTATCAAGTCAAGCAGCCAGTCAGCCAGCTAGTCAATCAGCCAGCCAGTCAGCCAGCTAGTCAATCAGCCAGCCAGTCAGTCAGTAGCTCACTCACCACTGTTGCCACAGTCTGCACAGGAGATCAGCTCCTCTGGCTTCTTGTCGCGGTTCTGCTCCTTAGTACCCAGACAGAAGCTGCAGATAGGGATGGGCTCTGCCACAGGCTGGAGAGAGAGGGGAGAGAGACATAGATAAGAGACGGAGAGAGACAGAGAGAGATAAGACACAGAGAGAGACACACATACGCACGCAGTATGGGGGGGGAGTGAGTGAGAGAGATAACGTGAGAGACAGAGAGGCAGAGAGTGAGAGAAAGATAAGCGACAGAGAGAAGCAACAGAGAGAGAGAGAGAGAGAGAGAGGGGGAGAGAGATGAGAGAGATAGGTGAGCAGAGAGAGAGGAGAGAGAGATCGGTGACAGGAAGAGAGAGAGAGAGAGAGAGAGAGAGAGAGATAGGTGACAGAGAGAGAGAGAGAGAGAGAGAGAGAGAGAGAAGAGGATAGGTGACCAGCAGAGAGAGAGAGAGAGAGAGAGAGAGAGAGAGAGAGAGGGAGGGAGAGAGGCGACAGAGACAGCAGAGAGCGGAGTCACTTAAACAGCTCCATTGTACAGACAGAAACAGCCGGGCAACAAAAACAAAGCAACGCTGTGAGTCTCACAGTCGGATCAGAGTCAGCGCTTCATCAACACCACGTCAGCATCCTGCCAAACCTCTTTCATCGACGCACGCACGTACACTACGCGCACTGGTCATGCTAACGCGCACGTAGCATGCACACGCGGCACGTACAGCACACA
The DNA here is from genome assembly GCA_036571765.1 of Plecoglossus altivelis. Lineage (NCBI taxonomy): Eukaryota > Metazoa > Chordata > Actinopteri > Osmeriformes > Plecoglossidae > Plecoglossus > Plecoglossus altivelis. Next base: position 1,119,407 of record BROE01000025.1, read on the forward strand.
CGGGCCTCACGCGCACCCTGCGAGAGGAGTGTGTCTGGAGGCGGGAAACAGAGAGTACATCTACGTGTTGTGGTCCCACTCCAGCAGGAGGAGCAGGTCTTGAGGTGTGCGTGATTGGAGGGACGAGGGGGGGGGACGAGTGGGGGGGGGACGAGGGGCGATGAATGTGCTTGCCCTATCCTCTCACTGCTTAGATGGCTCTAGTGTGGGTTTGTTTCCACAGCGCCACTTGTAAGTAAGGCGCCTGTTTTTGCTGCTTACGTCTCCAGCACGCCACCTGAACATTCGATTCTGGGCGTCTATAAATCGTTTCAGCAACGCAGGGGAGCGAGCGAGAGAGAGAGAGGAGAGGGGGAGAGGAGGAAGAGGAAGTTGGGGAGAGGGGAGGAGAAAAGGAGAGGAGATGAAGGGAAGGAGAGAGGGAAGGAAGAGATGAGGAAGGGAAAGGAGAGGGGAGGAGGAGAAGGTGAGGTAGAGGAGGTGGGTGGAGGAGAGCAAACACCCAGTTCCCATCTCTAAGATGCAGACACACAACTACACTGGCAGGTACAGCCCCTACCACACACACATCGCACAATCACACACAACACACAGCAGCACGCACACACACATCACACACAACACAAACACACAACACACACACACACACACGCCGCACAGGATGAGAAACATGAGGCAGAGGATTTTCCTTCCCTCTCTTTGTAGCCTGGGAGTGGAGGGGCTGGAGGGGAGGAGAGGCAGCTGGGGCTGGAGGAGGGGGCAGGGGAGCAGACAGGTTGACGGTAAGGGGCTGGACTTGGGGTAGAAGGGCTGTGAGCTGGGAGGAGGGGCCTGGACAGGGTGGGGGGGCTGGAGCAGGGGTAGGAGGGGCTGGAGTTAGGATAAGGGGCGGGAGCAGGGGTAGGAGGCTGGAGCTGGGGCAGGTGCAGAGCTGGTCCTGGCTGGCTGCACATAGCTGTGGAGGCAGCAGGTCCAGGCAGAGGAGACAGGGACAGGAGCATGATTTATTGGGTTCATTTCCCTCTGACTCAGGATCCCTCTCACACAGGGGACACTGCCAACACACAGAGAGAGGTGAGGGAGAGGGTTAGAGGGAGGGAGGAGCAGGGTGATGGGAGAAGAGAGGGAGGGAGAGGGGGAAGAAGAAGAGAGGAAAGGAGAGAGGAAGAAGGAGAGAGAGGGAGGGAAGAGAGGTAGACTGTTGGAAGGAGAGTTAAGAGAATAAGAGAAAGCGATAAATAGAAAGAAGGGGATGGAGAAGTGATGGTGGTGGGGGCGGGGCAGGCAGCCCTTTGTGCAGCCTTCTCTGTGACCATCTCAATCATTCCTGCCAGTTAACCCCCTCCAGTCTGTTAGCTCTCCTCCACACGCAGATGCACCAACACAGGCACGCACACTAGCAGCGCACGCGCTGCCACACGCACACACTGCAGGTCTCCAAAGACACAGGAGAGAAAGCAGACAGGATCCGTGAGAGAGCAATGCTCATACATGGAGGATGGAGGGGATGGGTGTAGCTCAGTGGTGGAACACGGTCAAACTCCTCAGGTCCGCAAGGTCGCCGGTTCGAATCCCACTGGAACCCGAGCTTGGCCAAAGCCTCTGCTAACTTTCAGCTTGACAGTTCAAAACCCAGAAAGGGCATTGTCCTTCTCTGCCGCTAACCACTGTGATAATAAGTAAGAAAGAGCACTTAGGAGTTAATAGTGGCATTCAGGTGAAGTGCTTTAGCAGTAGTACCAGTCAATCAGTAAGACAGTCAATCAGCTAGCCAGTCAGCCAGCCAACCAACCAACCAACAAGCCAGCCAGCCAACAAACCAGACAGCCAACAAACCAGACAGTCAACAAGCCAGCCAGCCAGCCAGCCAGCTAGTCAGTCAATCAGCTAGCCAGTCAGTCAGTCAGCAGCCTAGCCAGCCATTAATGCAGCAGCAGCCAGTCAATCAGCCAGAAGTCTGTCAATCAGTCCGTCTAGCCAGCCACCGTTTGTCAGGTCAATCAGCAGAGCAGCAGTCAGCAGCTAGTTCAATCAGCAGGCATCAGCCAGTAGTCATAGCCGCCGTTTTTCAGTAGGTGCCAATTTTTCTACTGTTGCCACAGTCTGCACAGGAGATCAGCTCCTCTGGCTTCTTGTCGCGGTTCTGCTCCTTAGTACCCAGACAGAAGCTGCAGATAGGGATGGGCTCTGCCACAGGCTGGTGTGTAGAGGGTGAGAGAAGAGTACTAGATAAGAGAGGAGAGAAGACTGTGTGTGATAAGACACAGAGAGGACACGTACGGCACAGAAGTATGGGTGTGTGGGGGGGAAGTGAGAGAGATAACGTGAGTTTTGTACGTTGTTTGTGTGTGTGTTTGGGAGAGGGGAGAGGAGAGATTGAGAGAGAGGGGTTGTTTGTAGAGAGAGAGAGATAGGTGAAAGACGGTGTTATGAGAGAGAGAGTAGGTGACAGAGTGTGTGAGTTGAGGAGAGAGAGAGAGAGATAGGTGACACGGAGAGGAGAGAGAGAGAGAGAGAGAGAGAGAGAGATTAGGTGACAGAGAGAGAGTTGTGTTGTTTGAGAGAGAGAGAGAGAGAGAGGAGGGAGAGGAGAGAGGCGACAGAGACAGCAGAGAGCGGAGTCACTTAAACAGCTCCATTGTACAGACTGTATCGCTGGGGCAACAAAGCAATGTGTTCATGGTGTGTGTTGTTTGTTTGTCCATCTGGCCACAGGGACTCTTTTTCACACGCACGCGACTAAACGCGCAAGTGCACACACGCGCTACGTACACAACGCGCACGTTTCACACGTTTTGTTTTTGAACGCGTTTGCGCTTTTCTCTGCGAGAGGAGTGTGTCTGGAGGCGGGAAACAGAGAGTACATCTACGTGTTGTGGTCCCACTCCAGCAGGAGGAGCAGGTCTCTGGAGGTGTGCGTGATGGAGGGACGAGGGGGGACCGAGGAGAGAGGGGGGCGAGGAGGGCAGATGAACTGTGCTGCCCTGCCTGCTCACTGCTAGAGCCTAGTGTTGGGTTTCCACAACGCCACTTAAAGGGCCTGTTTTGATGCTTACTCTCCAGCACGCCACCTGACATTCAGTTCTGGGGCGCCATAAATCTTTCAGCACAGGCAGGGGAGCGAGGAGGAGAGGAGGAGGGGGAGGAGGAGGATTGTTTGTGAAGTGGGGGAGGGGGGTAGGAAAAGGAGAGGTTGTGTTTGTAGTGGGGAGGAGAGGGGAAGGAAGAGGATGAGGAGTGGAGGAGAGGTGGGGGAGGAGAAGGGGTTTGTGTGGAGAGGGGGAAGGGAAGCAGACACCCAGTTCCCATCTCTAAGATGCAGACACACAACTACACTGGCAGGTACAGCCCCCTTTTGTTCATAGTTTTTTACATTGACCACAGTATTAACTCGAGCAACACACCACCCCAAGTACACACAATATTTTCACACACAGCATTCTCAGCACACACAACACACTACATATGCCGCACATGTGTGTGTATGAGGCAGAGGATTTTCCTTCCCTCTCTTTGTAGCCTGGGAGTGGAGGGGCTGGAGGGGAGGAGAGGCAGCTGGGGCTGGAGGAGGGGGCAGGGGGCCAGAGACAGGGTTGACGGTAGGGGGCTGGACCTGGGGTAGAAGGGGCTGGAGCTGGGGTAGGAGGGGCTGGAGCAGGGGTAGGAGGGGCTGGAGCAGGGGTAGGAGGGGCTGGAGCAGGGGTAGGAGGGGCTGGAGCTAGGAGCAGGGGTAGGAGGGGCTGGAGTTAGGATAAGGGGCGGGAGCAGGGGTAGGAGGCTGGAGCTGGGGCAGGTGCAGAGCTGGTCCTGGCTGGCTGCACATAGCTGTGGAGGCAGCAGGTCCAGGCAGAGGAGACAGGGACAGGAGCATGATTTATTGGGTTCATTTCCCTCTGACTCAGGATCCCTCTTCACACAGGGACACTCCACACAACACAGAGAGAGGGAGGGAGAGGGTTAGAGGGAGGGAGGGAGAGGGTGATGGGAGAGAGAGGGAGGGAGAGAGGGGAAGAAGAAGAGAGGAAAGGAGAGAGGAAGAAGGAGAGAGAGGGAGGGAGAGAGGTAGACGGTTGGAAGGAGAGTTAAGAGAATAAGAGAAAGCGATAAATAGAAAGAAGGGGATGGAGAAGTGATGGTGGTGGGGGCGGGGCAGGCAGCCCTTTGTGCAGCCTTCTCTGTGACCATCTCAATCATTCCTGCCAGTTAACCCCCTCCAGTCTGTTAGCTTCTCTCCACCTGCACGCACGCACACTAGCAGGCAGGCGCGCACACACGCACGCACACACGCACGCACACACTGCAGGTCTCCAAAGACACAGGAGAGAAAGCAGACAGGATCCGTGAGAGAGCAATGCTCATACATGGAGGATGGAGGGGATGGGTGTAGCTCAGTGGTGGAACACGGTCAAACTCCTCAGGTCCGCAAGGTCGCCGGTTCGAATCCCACTGGAACCCGAGCTTGGCCAAAGCCTCTGCTAACACCATGCAAACACCAGGAGCCCAGTCAGCGACAGCTTAGACACGCTCTTCCAGAAGGTTCCCTCAGCCAGGAGCTGGCTGTTCCAGCCTGCGCTTCACTCGCAGGGCTATTTTTAGGGGCTGGAATCTGCCTCGGTTTCTCACCAAGCGGGAGAGCGAGGGCCGGGACAGACACGCCTCTCGTCAACAAGCACATCTACCTGATGACCTCACCACGGCCTAAACACACCCCTGCCAGCTAGACAGTAGGAGCTAATGACCACCCAGTGACAACGCTGCACTGTCTGGAAGGACCCATCCTAGGTGAGCCAGGTATTCCAGCATGTTCTGCTGCCTCCAGTCCCATTTTGCACTTTGCTATTCTGGCTAGTCAGACCCACAATCCTCAGTGCAGTGATGATGTGTCCCACAGCCTGACTGACCCACAGGCATTCCACTTTAACAACAGCAGGAGCTGAGGTTGGCCTGGGACACGTATGCAAATCTCTGGGCTACTTTGTGTTTGTATGTCCAAGGTAAATAAAACATTAAGCAGCAACCATTTTTTTTAAACCGATGGAAGAACGGAAGGGTCAAAGTTCAAGGCACGAATGTTAAGACAAGGCATGTCCCGATTGTATGCATGCTGCCTGGAACAAGGTGCCATTTTTAAGGGCAGCGGCTAGGAGCAAACGTCTGCGACGTGGACGGGGGGGTTGCTTTGGCGACGAGGCGGCCATGTTGGAAGAGGCGCTGGGCTGTAGGACACAGGTAACTGGTCAGGCCTTGCCTGCTTGTCTCTTAGCACAAAGAAGTGGACCAGCGACAGGAGAGGAGATCACAATGAAGGGAACAAAGGTGAAGAGAGAGGATGAAGGAGGGAAGGGAAGGAGGGAGGGGAGTAGGATGAGAAGGGAGGAGGGAAGGGGGGAGGGAGGGAGCAGAGTAGGATGAGAAGGGAGGAGGGAAGGGGGAGGGAGGGAGGGAGCAGAGTAGGATGAGAAGGGAGGAGGGAGGGAGAGTGAGAGTGTGTTTGTGGGGGGGGGCAGCCCTATCGTCCTTGTCTCTCAGTCAAGGTTCTCATTAACATGTGAGGCCCATCCACACACCCCACACACCTAGGACCTCATTGATCAATGTTACAGGATCGGTGACACGTGCGTACGCGTACACACACGCACACAAACAAACACAGACAGACATAACACCACACACTCACAAGACGAGCACACTCACATGCACAACAAATACACACACCCCCCCCCCCCACAGTGAGAGAACAGACCAAGGCAGGAAGCAGGGTTGCTATGGCAGTGTTTGAGTGTGTCTGTGTGTGTGAAAGCAGAGCGTGAGCGACCAGCGAGGGAGATTTCCCCGGTCGCTACCAAATGTTCACCAACAGGAAGTGGCGGTATGACACTGCAGCTGCTTACATGATAAACATGACTGGAGCGATGCAGCACTCAGTCACACACACACACACACACACACACACACACACACACGCAAACACACACACAAACACACACACAAAGACACACACACGTCCAAGGTCCAAACCCCCAGCCCAGTTCCCTAGCCTCAGTCTCAGTGCACCCACCAGCACCAGCTAAAATACTGCATCAAAGAGCTACAGTAGAACACCTGCCACAGACCTACTAGTGTTAACTTCTAGACACACTAAACAGGTTTCTTTCCCCCTAGGTCAGGTTTATGGACTGAACCACTGGCTCACATACCCAACGTGTCTGACATTGCGATTGGTGAAGTCTACCTGGCTCAACACACCCCTCCCGTCTGCTGTCGAAATGGTTTAGTTCACCTGCATCTATCCGTGGCCCAGTGACACTGAGCTGGTTAAATTCACCTGCTGTCATGTGCAGGGGTGACATGACCTCCATGGGACACTTCACTGACCCGCGCTCCCAGCCCCTCTGCCCGCACCGTTTGACCCTCGGCATCCCCCAAGGCCATTGGCCGCTTGGCCACGCCCCCTGCAGCCAATCAGAGAGAAAGTAGTACCGCGGGTGGGGGTGGGGGGTTCACATGATCGATAACAATGTCATGGAAACTCTCAACAGGAAACAAAGCCCACATCTCTGTTGGAAGATGCTCACCAACTTGAAAACCGCCAGCGCTGTACGAGTCAAAAACACGGAGCAGCAAGTCATTCCACTGTCGACCCTTCAAGTCATGTAACAGGTCCACACCCACCCATCCATCCACACACCCAACCCTGGGGGGGACGGGGGTCCAGGGCTGGTGTGAGGAGGGGCAGTGTCACAGCTCCTCCTTACCCCCCCCTCCACATTCACACGTCCCCTGTGGGACTGGGCCACATCAGCTGGAGACCTCAGCCTCACCCCGGGTCCAGCTGTTTGAGACGAGGGCATGGAGAGGAGCACCATCCCTCTCTCTGTCTGTCTCTCTCTCTCCAGACAACACACACACACACGTCAGACCCATCCCACCTAATGGCCATCAGTACACACAAGCTAACGGGTGCTTAGGGAAGCAATGAGGTTTGCCATCTATATATCCATGACCTCCCCCTGACTCCACTCCCCCCGCTGCCCCCCCAACATGGCCTGGCAATGACCCCCTATTAGAGATGAGGGAGGGGGGCTGGGGAGGGTGAAAGGGTGAGAGAGCTGGATCCCTGTCTGAATGGAGCAGAGAGTGTGTGCATGTGTGTGTGTGCGTGCGTGCGTGTGTGAGAGCGAGAGGTGCAGTCGTTTGGGTGTTGAGTATACAAATCTCTCCCCGATGGGGTCAAAGCTGGTGCTTAACCATTTGTTCCTCCCTGCTTTGCTCACCCATCTCTCTCTATCTCCATCTCTCTCCCCCATACTTCTCTCCCCCCTTAAATAACAAAACTTACCAATCAAACTGGTAGTATGACACTGATAAGGTGAGGGAGAAACCGCCACACACACACACACACACACACACCAGACACACAAAACGCCAGCAGATGCACAAACACGCCAGCAGACACACAAACACGCCACAAGACACACACACACGCCAACAGACACACAAAACGCCAGCAGACGCACAAACACGCCACCAGACACACAAACACGCCACCAGACACACAAACACACCACCAGACACACAAACACACCACCAGACACACAAACACACCACCAGACGTACACGCAGCTGTCTACCTCTCTGGTTCCAGAACCTTCTCTGCTTCCGGGCACATGCATGCAAGCAGGCCAGACACGAGCATGCCTGCAGGCCGGGCACATGCATGCAGGCCGGGCACATGCACGCAGGTGGGACACATGCATGCACGCTAGACATGCATGCATGCAGGCCCGACACGTGCATACAGGCCCGACACGTGCATGCAGGCCCGACATGCATGCATGCAGGCCCGACATGCATGCATACAGGCCCGACACGTGCATACAGGCCCGACGTGCATGCATGCAGGCCCGACATGCATGCATACAGGCCCGACACGTGCATGCAGGCCCGACATGCATGCATGCAGGCCCGACATGCATGGATGCAGGCCCGACATGTATGCATGCAGGTCGGGCGCATGCAAGCATGCAGGCCGGGCGCATGCATTCAGGTCGGACACATGCGTGCAGGCTAGACACAGGGCCCTGCAGCAAGAGGGGGTGACGCCTCGCTCCTCAAGGCCAGCTCAGCCTGCCAGGAACGTCTTAAGTGAGGGCCATCTGGGCCAAGCAGGTCAGTGTGGGAGCCAGACATGAGACTCCTGGCTGCTCCCTCTACTCACGCCGCTGCTAATCCTCCTGTGTGTGAGCAAGTGTGTGAGTGAGCGTGCCAGCGAGGGGTGTTAATGTGTATATGAGCACGAACGCACAAGCTTGTGATCGCGTATGTGTTGCTATATGCACAGACTTGCGTGTGCTTGAGGGTGAGTGCGCCCATGCTGGAGTGCACACATGCTAGTGTGTGCGTGTCTGTGTTTGCTTGAGTGCATGCTTGATTGTGTGTGCATGCTTGAGTGCATGCATGTGTGTGTGTGTGTGTGTGTAAGCCTCAGAAGTTCCTTGTGAGGAGCCCACAGCAGTGATCCACACAGTCCACCTACACCAAACACAGGCTGGCTGCAGGGGATGACCTTACTACCTGAGACCCTTTGACATCATATCTGACGACACTGATGTGGTTTCCTGTACTGTGTGTGTGTGTGTGTGTGTGTGTGTGTGTCTGTGGGTCACACGACCGCCTACTTGTCTGAGACAGATTGACTGATACAAGCATGCCATTATGCAGGAAATGTGTGGTACGGAGTTGTGTGTTGAGAGTTCCAGTCTGTGTTTATGTGTGTATGATTTTGGGTGTGGAAGTGGATGTGTGCGAGACAGTGTAAGTATGCGTGTGTATGTCTGTGGCTGTCTGTGTGTGTGTGTGCGTGTGTGGCCCTGCCCCTGGGTAGGAGAGGTTAGTGCCCGGCTGCTGTCTATCAGGTTACACCAGTGGGTGTGTTCCTGGCTCCTGTCGCCTGCATGTCTGCTGCTCTTCCTCCCTCTCTCTTTCTCTCTCTCTCTCTCCATGCCTCTTTCTTCTTTTCCCTCTCTTTCTCCGTCTATCCAAGTCTCTCTCTCTCTCTATGTTTGTCTCTCTCTGAGTCTCTCTATCTCTCTGGCTACAGTTGCTTGGAGCACACGATGGTCTGGCCTCTTCCTCTGGCACCAGCGCCGCTCTAACCCCCCCCCCACTCTTCTTCTGCTTCCATCTCTCTTCCACCCCTCCCTCCCTCCCTCTTCCTTCCTCCATCTCTCTCTCTCTCCTCATCTCTCTCTCTTCCTCCATGTCTTGACAGCTCCTGACAGGGAGCAGCCCTGCAGCTGGTCACCAGTCCCGGCAGGACGCTGGAGTACACGTGACTCATTTCCACCCTCCTCTCCTCCTCCCGTCTGTCCTCTCTTCTGCCCCCTCCTCTCCGCTTCAACACCCCCCTTCTCTCCAACCCTCCCCTCCGCTCCCTCTTGCCCAGCCTCCTCTCCTCTCTGTGGGCTGGAGAGCCCTGGCAGCGACCCACCAGCCTGGCTCTCAGTCCTCCTGGCCCCTCAACGCCACTATACCCGGCCCCACAGCAGGGTCCATGACACACACACATACACCCCAGCAGCACTCTGTGCTTGCTAACACACAAACACAAACACAAACACACACACCTTATTCAGAGACACCCAAACCTGCGAGCTATGTTTGTCTCCCCCCCCCCACGCACACGTACACATGTCTGGATCAGCTTACATTCACCCAACACAAGTCACATACTGAGGCTGGCTTGAATCGGTGAACACACTCCCAAAGTAACACCCAGGTCAGCGTGTATGTATGGATTCTTTGGACAGCCTATGAATGTGAGATTGCTTGTTTACAAGGAAAGTCAGCTTGATCCTCTATGAGCTTGTGACTGCCTCAGGCTGCAGGGGGGTCATAGAAACAGCTCCTTGCACACCAGCACATAGGCTGTGTACACACATGCAGGTTGGCAGCTGTGGACCATCCAGTGTGTAAGCAGCATGGTGTGTGTGTGTGTGTGTGTGTGTGTGTGTGTGTGTGTTTCTCAGGCTTACCCGGTCCTTCTCGTGGGGCAGCAGGCGTACGGGCGGCAGGGTCTCCAGCGCTACGGTCCCGGTGCCGTCGTGGGACGTGGAGCTCCGGCTGACGAGGCGGTAGAGCGGGCCCTGCTTGGTCACGCGGCCGTGGGCCACGGCCCTCTTCAGGGCCACTCGCAGCTGCTGGTGGAACAGGCCGGGCCCCATGGAGCCGCTGCCCGACAGGTAGGCCGCCACATCCGCCTGGCATTTGAGGAAGCGCTCCACGCTCTTCAGGGTGGAGCCGCCCGGCTCGTGGAGCCCCTCTAGGGAACGCTTGATGAGCTTGTTCCAGTCCAGCCCAGGCTTCTTCCCGTGGTGGTGATGGCTGGAGCTGGAGCCACCGCTGCTACCTACTCCACCACCACCACCACCACCACCTCCTCCTCCTCCTCCTCCTCCTCCACTTCCGCTACTGCCTCCTCCTCCTCCCCCAGAGGAGCTGCCTCCGCGGGGCTTGGGGAAGGCCAGACGGCCAGGGTTTTCTGGGTCCTTGTAGGAGTTGAGCCCCTTGTTGGAGACCTTGAGGATGGTGCCGTCCTTGACGCTGAGCTCCAGCTGTTCCAGCACCGTCTTACGGTCCAGCCCATGAGACATGGACACGGCGTTGCAGATGCGCTCCTCTGACGGCCTCTGCTTCTGCTTCTTCACCTTCTTGATGGCCTCCAGGATCCAGGTGGTGTACGTGGGGTTGGCTAGTTTCACCATGGCGACCGTCCGGCGTGGTGGGGGGGCCCGCGGGGGCCCGAGCCACGACTAGGACGCCTGTGCGAAACGCCGACGCCCTTGGGGCGTGCGGAAAAGACAGGAAAGGTCCCGGGCCTGCGCTTTGACGCGCCGCCTCCTCCCCCTCTCAGCCTCCTCCCCCCTCTCAGCCTCCTCCTCCGCCCTGCGCCGGGGGCACTAGCCTTTGTCGCGGGGCCGCGCGCGGAGTCCCTCAGAGCCTGAGAACGAGCAGCACGGTAGGGAGCAGATCACCATAGCATAGACCCCCACTGTCAACCCCCCCCCCCTGGTGAAACCTGGCCCGCCCACGACCCTCTCCTGGCAGGGTGACGCAGCCCAAAAGAGAGCAGCGAGGGGGGCGGAGTCTCCGAGTCAGCCTAGCCCTGATGAAGCGCGTCTCGGTCGCACCGCAGGGGGTCCTCGCTACCACACCCGGGGGGCTTCCTCAGCCGTTCCAAAAAGCGGACGACAGAACTCGTTGAGTCAGTCTGTTGTTGGCGGGAAACATAAAGCTCTCACGGAGTTGAACGGGAGCTCACCATGGTGGCGTCAGAAAGCAATCGCTCAGCGCTGACGAGTCGAGGCGACGGACGGAAGCGCTTTTCGGTGGATTATCGAATCAAAGTGAAGGGCAGCGGAGTAAAACCACCTGGTGCGTGTTCTCCTCCTCTCTCTCCCCCCGGTTCTCCTCCTCTCTCTCCTCGGTTCTCCTCCTCTCCCAGAAGTGTCCCCCTTGTTTTCACGCCTGGAATGGACAGATATCTCACCCCAGAGAGCAGCAGAGACGAATCACCTTCATGCCACTTCAGCAGCTAATGTAGCCTGGAGACACAAAAAAGAACACACACACAGCGGGGTCAGAAACGAGATGGACAGACTGAGGTCTGGCCTGGGTCACACTAACACCACTGAGAGAAAACGTTGGACGCTCGACGGTTCGGGTGTCGTACGCGACCGTCAATATTTGCTCCGTGTTGGTGTTTGGGGAGCAAGCGACGCTGATTTCTCCCCAAATTCAAAACAGGCACGTAAACAAACCCCAGGTCTCGTAAGCAGCTGGCAAACGATCGAATCCTTCTCAACGAGACAAACAAACACCTACGGTCCTGCTTATTACTACGATGTATCAAACCTGACACAGTCACACCTCACATGAAAACGAATCTACTTTTGAAGATGAATGTTCAAAACCATAAGCTGTTGCATTGGCATATGTCTCAATACCCAATTCACCTAACCACTCATGCCACTCATCAAGTTCAAACTCAGCTTTCGGGTCAACTGATAAACTCTGGACCTGAACCGGACTGCATTCTGGACTGACTTCTGAAAATATTACCACTAATAGTAATACGTGATGTCTACAGTACTAGTCAATGACACCATCTTTGTTTACTGTGCTGGATACGACAGGCTTCTCTAAAGTTTCAAATTGTCAGCAAGAAGCCCACGTAAAATTAAAGCCCATATATTGTAGCTAAAAACCTAAAAACCACAATTTATCATATAACACAGCAAGACAAATGTACCCCTTGTTAACTAAACGTAATGCATTTTCAGATACAGTAATTATACCTCAGGCAATCGTGTACAGTACAGCAGTTAGTTAGGCTGAACTAGTTAGCTAGCTAGCTCGTTAGTAGCCTAACGTACTTCAAAACATTCGAAAGTATTCCTTTGAATTGTCCGACAACTCCCAATATTGTTACATGACAAACTGGCCGTAACAACATGCTAACTGGTTCGTTTGGTTAATGCTACCGTGGCTAGCTAACAATCACTGCAACTACAATCCCTCGCTTTTTTTTTCTTCCCAGGCTCACTATCTGTTTACTCAACGATATGATGGGCAATTACCTGGCAACTAATATTCCCGCTGAGTGCTGTTGTTTACCAGTTGGCTAGCCAGCAAGTGTGTAACACTACGAAGTATCCGAATACATCTAAAAAAAACATCAACAACGTGTGGCTAAAAAGGAAATAGCTGGCTGGTGCTTTTGGTACAAGGCTACGGTGACATCTACCACAACGCCAAGAGGTTTCAAACAATAACAGCCGAACCATCCCAAGGAATAATCCAGTTTAAGAATGTCATGGGTGATATTGACGGTAAGATCGCGGCCTACGGAGGCACAATGCGAGAAGCAAACGGCCGTAACGTCTAACGGACATGTGCAACAAAAAAAAAATGAAGATCTCACAGTGGAGAATTTTTCATGTAACATGCTTTTTTTTTTTTTTATGGCCGCTGGGCCTCGTCCTCGGCTCTGGGTGAAAAGCGTTCCCCGCGAGGCGCGTCCCCGCACAAGGCTAGTAAACCCCCACCTCCCCCGACTTCCTTCCTCCATCACCCACCCTCCCACGTAGTGCCTGCGGTGCGGTGAAGACAAGGCCGTTGGAACGAAGTAGGCCTCGGCTCACTCCCCCCCCTCTCTCTCCCTCCAACCACCCCTATGCCCCCCCCTCGCGATCATCATCTCTCTCCGTACCCCCTTTCCCTCTACCTCTCGCGGTTCCCAGAAAGCTACGACTGGTCCAGTTCGGCTTTCGGAGGGAAGCCCGGGAGCCTCGCGATCTCCTCGCGCCGCTAGCCGCTACTCACCTGAATTTCGTGTCGAGTTGCTGTGGATAACGTGCCCAAAAATCCTTCGAATCAGAGACAACAACAAGCCCAAAAATGCAGCCAGATACCAGAGGCTCCAAAGCTGACGCCATCTTTGAGTGAAACAGGAGCTCAGCTAGTGGGGGAGGGGGGAATAGTCGGGGCAAGGGACCGTCTGCATCGTTCGATCTGCGAACGCGAGAGGACAGGAAAAATGCACTGCAAGGGGGTTAGGGGGAGCGACGGAGTTGTAGCTGTGAGAGGGGAGGGGGGGGATATCGGTTGAACACATGAAATGGAAGAAAGGGACAGATGGTGGAGCAGAAAAAAGGATAGGTGTTCTCGCTTTCTCCACCATGCGCGCACACATTGGGAAAAAAAAAAAAAAAGCATTCTAGGGACCGTCTGAATTTTAGTCTCGCAGCTGGCTGGGTCGAGAAAAATCAAAGCCACGGAGTGTGTGGTTTTAATGTTAGAGGGTATTTAAAGATCAAAGTGAGCCCCTTTCCACATCGCCTGGTTGGCTCTGCGATCTATTGTAGCCGCTCCGTGGCGATAGGACAATGAAACTAGAATACAATCCACAGAGTTAGATCTGATGTTGTTACTACGCCAGTGTATCACACACGACAAAAGCATATCATGTTTGTGTTGAGCTCTGATTCCCCGCCAGTTAGATTATGATACGTGGCTAATATTATCCACCCTCTAAAACGATTATGTAAATTGCCCGCAATGCCAAGCAGCATTTAACCATACCAGAACGCGCCTTTATCACAAATGAAACGACAGGTGACCATTTTAACATATTACTGATCTTTTTTTTCATGGGTAAATATGGTTTGAATGCACAAAGGCATTTTATGATCTAACAAGTAGTCAGTGATTTCATAATTATGTGGCACTATATTTCAATATTGGTTGATTGTATAATAGCAATACACGTGGTAGTTATCTAGAAACATACAGCTATTTATTTAAAACGTTATACCATTATTGTAAAATTTAATTAAGGTAATCTAAAAAAAACAGCTTGTTGCTCCTGTGAAATAACATCATATGTTCGGACAACTAGCAAAACAGAGTAAAGTATCACCCTTATATAAGGAGACACCTGTGCACAGTGATTTAACATTCCCCTTTCTATTAGAGCAGCACAGTTTCCTCGCTGGGCGCAAAATCAAATTATCTAAAGCTACGTGTAAAATTATCTGCACAACAGTCCTCGGAGAGACATTATGAAGCCATACAGGGGGCAATTAGTCCTAAGGTTTTCCCGTGTCAGACGCCAACAATTAAGGAAAGCCCACTAGATTCAGAGGGAACACGCTGATCATGTACCGAGCACATTAGTGAAGCTCATAGATTTTCCAGGTTGTGTATTATTTAAGATGGATGAAGGCGATACAGCGTGAGATAATAATACATTGATTGACCGTAAAGTAATAAACAGTCGATCCTACACAAGCCTCCCCTGCGTCGCGCATGTATAACAGATGGATGAAACTCCTGGGAACCTAAATCATATCTCCCTTTTGCAATATGCATGAATTAATAATGCCATGACAGTAGTCTTGTCCGCTGATACACATCTTATACAACAGAGGGAACATTTCCTGCAAGAGAGCAGGTTTGATTTATGGTTCTCAATCCAGATAAACAGAAGCAACAAATGGCTGTTTTGTTTTGGTAAATGATGGTGTTTATAAACGGTCCTTAGCAGAGAGACGCTCCCCGAGATGCAATTCCTCAACCGGGTTGTGGTGCTTAAGGGATGGGCTGTTGCTTGTGGAGGCACACAGAAGGAAAAACCTTTGGCAGATGATATGTTATTTCTGAAGTAGGACTTCTTGCGACCTGCTCGGCCAGGCGGTGCAGCACAAGGTTGACTTTGTGAAGTGAAAAAACAGGGTTCAGTGGGGGGATAGTTGACAATGTTTAAACCCTCTTCGAGATTTTATCTCCTTGTTTTGTGGATCCAATCACGCAAACAAACAAGGTGGAAGCACATCTGGAGTGTTGGAAAAGCAGCTTCTTAACGTGGCTTCCTGGGACTAGCCAGTCTGTGCATCAAACCAGACTAATATAACTGTGCAAAGATCCTGTTTTGGGGAGGGGGGTGGTGGTGGGGTGGTGGGGTGGGGGCGGAGCAGGGGCAGGTTGGGTGGCGGTGAATGGAGCCCTGCACTTTTGTCGTCTTTACATACCTGTACCTGGTCCTACTGCGCGACTGCTTTCTGTCCCGTGTGAACTAGCAAGCTTCCTGCTGGTGCTGTGGCTCCTTCCGGAGATCCCTCTCTATACTTATTCCACAGTTCCTCCTCCTCGACTTCTACACACCTCTCCAACGTGCTCTCATCTACTCTTTGCTTCACTCTACACTCTGCTCGCCCAGCTTCGCTTTACTCCATGTGACACTCGGGTGCTTCTTCCTCGTTACCAATGTTCTTACAGAGAAGTTAACCAAGTACTGCAGAGTACCAAGACCCGGGAACCACATCAGTATCTTGAACGGAGACCCCATCATTCTACCATCGGCAGCTCGCGGTGTGCTCCGGTTCGAGGCCAGAGTGTGGCTGGTATCTCGCTCGACCCTCAACTGCCCAACGCCCGGTCCCATTGCCTTGATGAAAATCACACCTTCTCAACCACGAGTTCGACCCGTCCTGTACTCTCTAGCCAATCTGAGCCCCCTGCCTATCCAAGAAGGCGTATGTTACTTGCTGTATGACAACCAGGCCTCTTTCGCCTTCTGATATATGGGCCTGTGTTGCCTACTCTACCCGAACAAACACTCCTCTATATTTGCTCCAACTCGGTGTGTGGATTTTTAAATAATTTTGGGCGCAGCTGCATGAGTGCAGACCATCTTGTATTGTTAGGACTAGAAATAGGTTTTCGCAGCTTTTCAATGGCATCGTTTGGGGGTTCAGCAAGGGCGTCTCCCAAAGTACCTCTATGAGATGATGATCTCAATGGAGCCCCTGTTATCTTGTATGGAATTTTTGGTTATGATATTCAGACTTTCTCGCGTACGTGTTTTAGTTTCGGAACAGGCTAATTCTATGTGCATCTAGCTGAGAAACTAGTGGCCTGAAAGGCTGTTATCGTAGAGTTTCAGCACACTCATATGTTAATCGAATTTCGGCGGAACACTGGCTCTCTACTTCTCTTGTGGCGAACATAACTCAGTCCACACTCATAAAAACGCCTATTCTGTTCTCTACAAATTATCTCGGTGCAACTCTGATATTACTCCTCGACACGTACCCGCCTGTTCGTAAAAATACTTTTGGCTCAGGCCCGAGGTAAGCCCGGAAAGGAACCGCGTGGTTCTCCGACTATAGTTCTATTTGGATTATGCGGTTTAGTTCCATAGGAGATGACTTTCTTGTCATGATCCGTGGCCTCTATTGAGTTAAGCAAGTTGAGTGTCGGTATACCAACCTTCGCTCTCTATCGTCAAATATGAGGCATATTAGCAGGAGGCCACTCCGCAGAGCCGCTTCCTATTCACGCAGGAATATGGATAAAGTACCGAGGTCGTTTATATGTAGATCGCGGAAAGAATATATCATTTTTCTTAAAATGTGGGTGAACGATGACTAGATGACCACCATCAATCTATAGTTTCGTGCTTTAGCGTGAAAGACTGTGCAGTCCAATCTTCAGGGCCCCCCTTTTCGCCCCTGTTATCCTCCCAACGCTCCTGACTCCCATCTTAAGGTATGGGATTTCTTTCTGACCACCAAATAACCTAAGTAGCTCTAGGACTCCGGTTTAACCTATAAAAACCACGAATTGTACGTGTGCTACAAACTGAAGTTTTAAACTACTTCCATTGAAATGTGTATCTGAGTTCTCTCGAGTAAATCGTGCCCTCTGACATCATTAGCAAGCCACTATTTCGAAACTGTGATTCCGTGGTTTAACATCCCTCAAGAGATGTACTCCATGCCATAGTTGTGTCCATATAAAATCCTATTATGTAATGCCTCTAATGTGGAAACACAGCGTGGAACCAGGTGTCTGTAGCTCTTTATTTCCGCCATTGATACACCTAGTACAAGAGTCTGTGTGATACTTTATACCCGTCCAGCAAAAAAAGATACCAGTGTGCCAATATCTTATTGACCACGGCATAGGTCCTCTACCCCTCTCTTGAGTACAATATGCTATCTTTGTTGAAGGTCTTTAACCTATCAACAAGTTAGAACAATCACCTCCTAGTATTTATTTCTCATTAAGCATGGCTGTGAAAAGTTGGCGTAATCTCTGTGTTGCTGGTGTGTTTTAGTCCAGGTTCCACTCTGGACTTCAGATTTCTGAAACGCTACAGACATCTCAGACTTTAATCTTGCAGAGTGCAAGGCTGGTTGGCAAATGTTGCTATCCTGTGTGTTTGATCAAACAGTTGCACCCCGGACTTTTTCCTGTTTCTTATACAATAAGGTTCCGGCACCGGGAAAGCTTATACGACAGTATATTTGAGAGAAACAATAAGAGTGTGTGTGTGTGTGTCGATGGCGTTTGGGTGAGAGTTGCATGTTATAACCGTCAATTACTTGGTCTTGTTTAGTCTACTCACCAATGCCCGGATCTTGTATTTACTTGTCGCCAGCGTGCTTCCCTGTTAAGGTCAGCTATCTCCTCTGTACGGTAAAAGCTTTTGTTAGGAGGGGTGCTTTAGTTCTACTCCCACTCTTTTGCTCTTGCACAATCTTTGACCGCTGAGGTACGCCGTGCATTCTTCCACTCTCGTTATAACTACGCACGGCTGTGTGTGCTTACACTTTCTTGCAGGTGGATTTTTGAAGTTGGCCACCGTGTTGGCCAGGCTCTGTGCTTGTCAGTCATTGAGTTGAAGAGCCAGACAACCCATCGTGTCAAAAGGAGACTAAGAGGTGCGCAGATGTGATGATCGCAGACTCCTTGCCGTTAATCACAACCTTTGAAAGTGCCTGGTGATGCTTCACTGAGGCGTGGCGTGGTCCTGGAAATAAAGAACGTGCTCTCTCAGTCAAAACAATCTCTGAACGCTGGCGCCTCCTCTTTTTCGTTGTGATCACAGTCGTTCGCCCGCTTGGTACTGGCAGGGACCGGTTGTTGGGTTCGAGAGATGTACTCGAAATTAGGTATATTAGAGGTGGTGGCCGGAGGGTGTTGTCAGTTGTGTGTGTGTGTTGGTGTTGTTAGCTACGACACCGGGATGGGGTGGGTGTCGACTCAGAGATTGTGTTCTGTGTCCAGCTGTACAGATCCTCGTGGTATAGGTCGTGCCTTGT
Organism: Plecoglossus altivelis; assembly: GCA_036571765.1. Taxonomy (NCBI): domain Eukaryota; kingdom Metazoa; phylum Chordata; class Actinopteri; order Osmeriformes; family Plecoglossidae; genus Plecoglossus; species Plecoglossus altivelis. The sequence goes on from BROE01000025.1 coordinate 1,138,075, forward strand.
GGCACAGGAGTTTGACTGTCGTGGTGAGATGATAGGCCATGGAACGTGACCAGTGTTCCCGCTAGTTTGCGTAGACTCGGATTTCCAGAGAGCAGTGTGTGGGTGCTTCGGTCCTGGCCGCCGAACACCTGGACCAGCTCTACACCTTCATCGGGTGGTTAGGGTTTCATGGGGCTTTGCCTGTCGCATGCTGTGTAGTGAGTATCACAAGTTGTGCTTTTGGTGGTGGATGTGCTTTCGAGTGGCGTGTCTTGTTGTCGCTGTGGTCCACTCGTGGATGCCGTATCTTTGTGGCGGTGGGTGTGTGAATTTGTGTCTTGTGCCGGTGGCGTGTGTAGATGTGTGTGACTGTGTGTGCGTGAGATGTTCTCGTGTGCTTCTCCGAGGGCCCTTTGTCCGGCCGTCCTGTGGTTGTTCCTCTCGCCTGTTTCAATGCAGGTGGAGCGAGCTCCTTGCTCCCTCCCAGACTATGTTCGCCATTTTCGGAGAGTTGCCGAAATCAGGAGTTTGATTCAGTGGGGCTTGTATTTGCAGGGGTCCGACGCGGACGTCTAAAGACATCGAGAATTACCTTTGCCCCCTCCCTTCCGTCTCTCCTCGGCTGTGCACTGCTCTGGCCTCTCCTGCCCAAGGCGATGGGCCATCTTCGCTCTGCACCTAACTCTGTTCTCTGGTTCTTTGTTTTTATCGTGGGCAGAATTCTCCTAGGCACAAGTCTGGTGGGGAGGATGGGGGGGTGGTGGGTCTGGGCTGTCATTGATGCGTAGGTGCCCTGGAGGCGCGCCATCTCGGCCTTCTTCGATCTTGTTGATCAGTAATCGTTCGGATCTACGACTTTTGCGCTACGGGATGGTCGCATAAGCCCTTCCCCGCTTTCATATGTGACACGCGTATCCCACGGAACGTTTCTATAAAATTACTCCACTTCGGGCCTTTGTCCTTACGTACTGCACCGGTGAGTCAATGCCGACGGCTGAGCGTGAGTGACAGGTACGCGATCGGTTGCAGCGTCGGCCGCGCGTGATTGCGCCTCGGTGTATCTCCCGTCGTAGGAATGGAAGTACAAAGCGAAGTTTGTTGACTGCCTGGTAACGCGTTGTCACTCAATGGCTTCTCTCAATACATCGTTATCTAACGTATCTTCCACTCGATACACGTCATGAATTGTTCTCGCTCTTTGTGGGGTTATTGACCTCGACAAGTAGTGGACCGCATGTCGCGAGGATGACAAAGCGTCCGAAAAATGAGTTTTACTCTCCAGCGGGTGGAAACTAGTAGCACCACGCGTCCTCTTAGAGAGATAATAGAATATGTGAAGGATGAGCTCGGAGATTACGACCGGGAGGATTGCGCTCGGTTAGTAGTAGCCTCTTCAGCTAGCTGTACCAATATCCCACGTTCTGAGTAGGTCGATGCTCAGTTAGAGGTGGATCCGAGGTCAGGTCTGTTTTGGATGCCCTCCTGAACGCCTTTCCCCTATACCTGGGTAGGTGTTCCTAGCTCGTATTGCTTACTGTCCCTCCAACAGGAAGATAATCGAAGAGCCCTGAGATTACTCGGTTTGGTGTCCACAATGTAGCCGACAGGAAGTCGCATTCAACCGTTGTATCCTGTGATGTGACTACATTAGATCCACCATCTTCCTTTGGTGCATGATACTGATTACACTAGGCCAGAACATCCAAAATCGTGAGGATAAAATAATTCTTCTCTCACTTGTGCGAGGAAGACTTTGCCAGTGTTAAGGCTGCTCTGCGATGGGTTGTGTGCACCCCATCTCTAGCCAACAGCATGATCGCAGATGTATAGAGAGAGAAGGAAGTGCTGGAGACACCTCTCCACTTGTCTCAGACTGCTGTACTCCATCCTACCGCGATTACTTCGTGATACTCCCCGGCAATATATAGACGGAAAAGAAAAATGGAAAATGAGGGGACTGACTCAGTTGTTAATATCTCTCGACATGTTGGTAGAAATTCCAACAGTATTTGATTGGCTCCAACATTTATGAGTATAATTCATGTAATTACTGCATTGCTGAGTCTTCTAAAGTGGAGAATTCAGTAATCGCGGTTCATTGCCTGTCCCACTACAAATCTCTCATGCGAACTAAACAATGCTTGTGCTGTGCGTAGCATTAGCTTTGGCCCTCCGTGTCTCCATTCAGATATATGCTCAGTTTACTCACATCCATACCGTTGCATTTCAAGTGCGTCTTAAACAATTTGACAGGTAACCCATGCTCCAGCCCCCTCCGCCAGCCACAGTCCTTAATTTGGAACCACCAACAGGACTACTCTCCAAATTACATATCAAATGTATGCGATAGTGAAAGTTTCTTCACAGTATAACAGTTTGCATTCATACTAACCATGTTTTGAACTGTATTATTCCAACCCCCCCTGCAAGACAGTGTTCCTCTTGTTTGTAAAAGCATAATATGACCACACTACTTTTGTGATTACCCTTTAGAGGAGTCGTCTCCCACCTCCATACACTTACAGCTCGAGCCTAGGGTATTGTTCGGATTTGATAATTTATCCTTATCTCTGTTCCACAGGGGGCCCCTGTGCTAGTGAACAACATAATCCTTCCGACTTAAAGGGTCGATCAGTCAGACACAACTTTAACTCCTCTATCTCAGACAACATTTTCCGTCCCCTCGGGCCCCTGGAACTCCCATAACAGTCCCCTATGGTCAAAACTACGGAGCCTGAACAGCCGATCAATACTATCGTGTGCTAACTACTATGCGAGAGCAGGAGAAGGGTCATTGTCCCATAAATGGCGTCCGACCTTTTCCGTCTTAACACTGGAGCCCCCCCCCCCCCCCCCACCCATTCCTACAACATACTAAATCTGGGTACCTGCTCAATCTGAGCGTGTGCGGCTTACGCGCTTATCGGAGATTGCCCGTTTTCTTTCAGCCCCCCCCCCCCCCCCCCCCCCCCCGAAACACCGTGCATCGTTAATTCACGTGCGGACGCCGGGCGTCGATCGATTGCCGGCAGGTTCTTGTGCACCCGCCGAGTTCCAGTTCCGGACCTCGGAACGCCCAGCCGTCCGGCGTGTGAAGTCGCAGTTCCATGGATCTAACTCAAGAACGCAAAGCCTGGTCAGACAAGGTCAAACAGAAATTGAAAACCTTTCCAAAAGGCTTTTCTTGGGAGTTTTACGGAACCGGGTGCCGGTGAGCCTGGCGTGTCAGGATCGGACCATCGTGGAACATTCATCCACACAAAGTCGAACACTAACAAACGTCATCGCCGTATTCTCGACCGTGGCTTAACCTCCGGAGAAGCCCGATCACGCCACCGTCAAAACGACGGCCAATCATTCCGATCCTAGCCACCCTGTGGTGTGTGTGGAGAACGTGTCTCCAAAAAAACACAGACGCCCTCATCGCGATCCGAATCTCACTCCCAACACAGATCCTCAGATGTTGTCAGTGGGAGTTTCTCTCGTCCAGACTTGTCGCTCTAGTATTGTATTGACGTTACTGCCCTTGAAGTTGGCACTGCATATAGTGGAAACAGGTCACGAGCGATCTCTCCACGCGCGCAAATTCCACATCCTCAATTCTTCAACCCGCTATTGTTTTGAGCTCCGCTAATGTCCTAATTACGACTAAACGGAGCGCTCAGAAGGCGCTCATCAAGAGCTCAGATAGACCGCTTTGTCATATCTGACTGTAGATGTGGTGATGATAGATATAATGCGTATGGATAGAGGCCAGAACAGGACAATGTTCTGGGCCAGCACCAGAGTTGCGGAATGCAACCCGTTTATTGATGGCTCAAAATAGCCACCATTCACAATACCAGCTCAACAGATGCTAATAACAAACCTGTATGGATCCTGGCTTGTGGCGCTGCCTGCCTCTTTGTCACGTCCCCCCTGTCGCTGTCTCTGCTCTGATCGCCTATAGAGGTCAATAAGAGAAAGTAGCGGGGTAAGAGAGAGGGGGGGAGGGCAGAAAGGAGGGGGATCCAGGGGGAGGCAGGGTATAGATGAATGGAGACGGGTTTTGTGTGTGGATGGAGGGACACGGGATTATGAGAACAGTAGAAGGTGGGATTGTGTTAAGTAGTGAGCGTGGTGGTTCGCTGAAAGGATACAAATAAAAGTGTCACATTATTTAAGAGAGTGCTCACGCTCTCTGCCGAATGGACATGAACGTCACACTGGTGGAACAGTTGTGGAACGTTCTGGAAAGTTTTCGCTACCAAGCTCTCTAGCGGATCCTAGAGGCTGGTGGCATTTTATTAGTTCTGGCAAGTTAGGGCTAAGAAACTGTTTAACCCCCCCGCCCCCCCAAATAAATCACTCATTGCAATTTCTCCATATATTAATTGATTGATGAGCCTTTAAGGCAAGCTTGCTCATTTTAACACTGCGAAGAAACAATAGGGGCGGTGATAAGTGTTATATGATCTGACGTCTGTTATATATTTACGGCTCTGTAAGAATAGAAGAAGGGCCTGTTGAAAGGATATGTTAGGCGTAGGAGGTCGGCTATGGAGCTATTCTGGAGGCATAAAATGAAAGTTTATATGCGAGTGTAGCAACAGGTGTGACTGGATATTTGGCAGGGTGATTGGAATGACTGTACCGATATCAACCACTGCGATGAGGTGGTGGAGAGGGACGCTCAGTATGACGTTTTTGGCTCGAAAAGACGTAAGGGGTTGTGAGGGGAGACCAGGACAGGTTCAGTGGAAAGAAATGGACTCCATTTTTGTTCTTCTTCCTACCCAGCTGTCAGCTTGCCCGCTATCCCATGGGGGGTTGCCACGGTGACAAGAGGCCACATGTCTTGGGGGCGTCGTTGTGGTCAAAGGACTCCATTGTTCTTGTGTTAAGCCGTCCTTCTGAGCGCCCGACTGCCAGGAGACAGGGGCTTCACACCCCAACACACACGCAGGAGGGGAAAAACAGGCCAACACTAAGGTGGAGGGCTATTCAACACACACACACACACACACACACACACACACCCATAAAATAGTAGGTGGTGGCATATTCCCCTACACACCTCAATTACAACACATTAAACAGTTTAATAGAGACGGAGATAAAGCCATGTAATTGGTCGAGTCCTGAGCTCAATCTGCCTGCTATAGAACAAAGAGGTTATACCCTCATGGGTCATGAAGATAGCGATTTAATCTATTTTTAAGAGTGGGAAAAAAACTACAGGGAACATCTAGAAACAAAGCAAGCGTACGCAATTGACCTTTAACTTCAAAAGCGTGTTTTTCTCCAATCCATCTGTACTGTGGATCTCTAAGTTGACGTGTCAACCGGCTTCAGCTGGGCAGATGGATGGCTTCACGTGTGCAAGTTCCACTTCGGTCCACTAGATGGAAACGTGTGCCCACCAGCCTCGATAACCTTCTCATCAGCTCATACATCCATCTTCCACAGGGGAAAACAAGACCTTCACAAGGAACAGACCAAAAGCGCCCGTCTCAAAAGTTTACTCTTGAAGCTTGAGGTAAAGTGCCCTGTAATAGCCGGATAAGGTCAATGTCATTCAACAGCCAGTGTACCTATGCTATTTTAGTCACCGAGGACACCTTTTTCACACAGCTTTCTAGACAGATTAAACCTAATTAAACCATGTTTGATATGAAGTGCCCTATGAAACGGATTTAAATGTCCCTAAATGACATTAAGAGTTGTCTGAAGTGTTGCGACCTCTGGTGGCCACAATCTGACATGACAGGCACTTCGCCAGCCATACAAATTTAGCCAATTTACTCACCATCGAGTATCCATTTGTCACTAGCCGTTGCCCCTCACATCAGCACTTACTAGTGTGTGTGGCTGACAAGCCGCATCCTACTCCATTAGGACATTGCTCTCTCTCCTCTAATAATAGACTGTTCCAAACAGAAATATTTGAGAAACCCTGTCATCATTTTCCGACCATCAAGACCCATTTTCAGCAGGAAGGGAGGAACGTATTGACCACTGCATCTTGATTCAACAGCTTTCGAGGGTGAAGTCGTACGTGCACTCTGATTACTAATTGAGTGGCTGCGTATTGATTGGTGGATGGTCAGAGGAGATGATTGTGCTTCCAGGTTATTGATTTCCTGGGTTGTAGGAAACCAGCTACAAATCACTACCAGCCTCAGCATGAATCATCACCAGGCGCCGTCTTTCCAAGGAAAAGGAACGCTTGTTAAAAAGACACGTTTGGTACATTTAATGGATACAGAATTCACAGATGAAAAGCCAACATTAAATCCCTGCAAACCCATCACATAGAAATCAGGGTTTTGAACTCATTTAACAAAACGGAAATTTCTTTCAAACTCCCTGCCCCCCCGTGACCTCTCATGTCCGATGAGGGTTTAACCGAGGTCGAAGCCTTTCAGCAGCGTTCTAGTCCAGCTTTCTGGGTTCCCCATCCTCAGAGGTCCAGGTTGGGAGGCAGAGGAGACCGCAGGAGAGTGGCAGAGCCACGCCGGCCCCTGGTCTTCCTGCGCTCGGCCCTGAGGGAGTCAGGGGAGGTGTGCGGGACCCAGGCCAGGCCGGCTCCCACCCCTGCTTCCTGGCTACAGTGGTTCCTGAGGCTGCGGCGTACGGAGCGCAGCCCCCTGCTGGCCAGGGGTTTCAGGACATCCTCGATGCTGAAGTCCAGCTGGTGCCAGGCGGGCAGGAAGGGGTCTGGCCCGTCGGACGACAACACGTCAAGTCCCTCGGAGCAGGGGGGGGCGTTCTGTGCCTGCCTGGCTCCGTGGTGCCCATCGTCCCCCTCCTCTCCCTCCCCTGGCTGGGGCTCCCCTGGCTGGGGCTCACCTGGTTGGGGCTCACCTGGCTGGGGCTCACCTGGCTGGGCTGTGTGCTCCTCCATGATGGTGCTGGGGGGGAGCAGGGAGCTCTTCCTGCCTCGGGAGCGCCCCCTGGCAACCCCGGAGCGCCTCTGCCTGGGTCTCTTCTTCCCCAGGCTGGCCAGCAGCTGCTCTGGGTCTGCCTCCTGGTTGGTGGCTCCGAAGGGGGGGCTGGGTGGTGGGGAGTCCTGGGCTGGTGTGTGAGAGGGAAGGCTGGACCCTGTATCCTCCAGGGCTGCCATCTGGTCACCGCATGGCTGCTGGCTGTGGCTCTCACACTGACCCTCGGGTGCTTCACTCAGCCAATGATCGGCCGGAACGCTGACCTTTCGACCTCTCCCCCTTCCAGGGGTTTCGGTCCTGGGCCCCGACCCCCTCCTCCTCCTCCGCCCGGAGCTGGATGCCCTCCTGCTGGAGAAGGTACCGGAAGGTGCAGGCGTCTCCAACTCCACCTCACGGGGGTCAGGATCTGCTGTGCTCTCATTGGTGGAGGTGCAGGAGCGCTCATGGCAGAGTTCAACAGGCGTGATGACATCAGCCACAGCTGGTGAAGAGTGGAGGGACTCCAGGGTTTTGGCTGAGGGGGTGAGGGTACAGGTTAGACCATACTGGACCACTTGAAGGAACCCAGGCTTCCTGGTCTCGGCGTGTGTAGCTAGCGCGAGCGAGGGTACCTGTGCGTGTGGCGGTGCTGGGGGGCCGGGACGCGGGGGAGCGCCCGGGGGAAGGCAGGGTCTCGGTGATGGGGCTCAGCTCCGGGTTCCTGGAGGCGTACGCTCTGGAGCCGTACAGCGAGCGGTCCACCTCCTTACCCCCCCAGCCTCGCTTCGCTGACGCCGTCTGAACACACACACACACACAACACACACACACGCGCACGCACACGCACGTAAAGCTCAACTCTCTCTAAACCATAAGCAAACAGCTAATCCCATGACTTGGTGGTGAGGACAGCTCTTGTTACTGAGTCACGGAGAGACAGCCTCCTCCCTGGAGACAGACAAACAGACTGGAGGAGAGAGAGACAGACAAAGAGAGGAGAGAGAGACAAGGAGGGAGGACACGGAGACAGACAGTCTCACCTTTATCTTCACACCAGCAGACTTGGCAGCGGAGCGTGTGGACCTCTTCTTCACAGGCTGAACCTCTGCAGAATGCTGTGGGAGAGAGACAATGATGTACACATGAGAGAGAGGGAGGGTGGGAGGGAGAGAGACAATGATGTACACATGAGAGAGAGGGAGGGTGGGAGGGAGAGAGACAAAGATATACACAAGAGAGAGGGAGACAGTGATGGACATATGAGAGAGAGGGAGGGAGACAAAGATGTACACACAGGAGAGACTACAATCAACCTAATAGTAGAATCTAACAACATCCGTCAGTGGCAGGAAGTGATCAAACATTTGTCACTCAATTATCTTATCGGCAGTCGGCAGGTGTGTTGCCCAGCGACAAAAATAGACAGAGAGTTTGCAGTTGATGTTGAGCTGCAGTAAAGCTCTGGAGCCATGGACCTCAGGCGATGCCAATGGACACTAGGAACACTAGATGTGATGCTGTAGGAGAGGATCCAGACCTTTCTCTTCCTGCTGCGAGAGCTGGCTGGTACAGGCACATTCTCCGGAACAGGCCCCAGGACTGAGGCTGGATCGGGCACATCCTCTGGTTCTGGCCCCAGGACAGAGGCTGGTACAGGCACATTCTCCGGTACAGGCCCCAGGACTGAGGCTGGGTCAGGCACATCCTCTGGTTCTGGCCCCAGGACAGAGGCTGGGTCGGACACATTGTCTGGTTCCGGCCCCAGGACAGAGACTGGAGCAGGACTGCAGTCAGAGTCTAGCTCCGAGTGTGGATCTACTGCAAACACAAGTCAGCCTTTAGTCTCCAGGCTGACGCACACACTGACACCTCAGATACATGCGTCACAAAGCCAGGAGGTGACAGGCAGGGGTGTGTGTGTGTGTGTGACAGGCGTGTGTGTGTGTGTGACAGGCGTGTGTGTGCGTGTGACAGGCAGGTGTGTGTGTATGTGACAGGCAGGGGGGGGGGTAGACCCAGAGGAGGACGAGAGATGACTGAGCTCACCTCGTAAGACTTCCGTAAACGAATCCTCCTGGAATGCGGCGTTCAAGTCCAGCTGGGCCTCCCAGGTCACATCTGACAGAACAAGACGGTTAAAACCCGTTCTGGCCCACGCCTGGTTTAACTGGCCACAGATCAGTGGTCACAAGTAATACACCACTAACCTGTCTCATCCACCAGTGACCTGTCACTGGCATCCATGATAAAAGCAATCTTCAGGGGAGGGAGGGGGGGAGAAATGAATAAATTTCACATGGAGAACCACATTGGACAGAGCAACTGACAACACCAACTCGCAGCCTTCAGTCAAACCCCTTCATGTTCAGGGGTGGAGAGCGAGTGTTAGGCAGTAGAAAATGAGGATTTACCTCTTCCATGGTGTCAGTGCCGCCCCCCTGCCCACACAGGTCTATGCTGGAGTGAGGCCCCCTCCTCAGAGAGGGCGAGGCCCCGGGGGTCTGGGAGGGGCTGCTGAAGTCAGGCTGGGGGAGCCAGGAGGTGGACTCGCTCCTCTGGGGGGTCTTCAGCACGGAGCGTACCTGGGACCCCCCTGCCTCGGCAGGGGGCGCTCGGGCTGGCGTGGCCCCCTTCTGGAGAGGGGTGCTGGGCGGCAGGTTCTTGTCGAACAACTCCGGCGAGAGGGGAGCACCGAAACGAACGCGTTTCTTCCTGATGGTGGAGTTGGCAGAGGGATCGCCATCTGGGGGGGGGAGAGAGGGGGGCGTGTTAGATTTACCCTCTGCAGAGGAGCTCCGTTCAGCCGGAAAACACTGTTAGCGGATGATAAATGAAGCGGCTCTTTACTGCTTTGCTTCCCCTCAGCTGTGTGGGTGTGGGTGTGTGTTTGGACTCTCAATGTTCAGTCTGGAATACAGCATCCCATCCATGCTGTAGAGGGCAGCGTAAGGGGGTCAGCTGAGGTCTGGAGGAGGGAGAAGGAGGGGGGATACCTTTGGAGTTGAGGCCTGGAGATGAGGGCATGCAGAACAGAGGGGGCCTGCGGTCTCCCAGCCAGACGCCAGCTTCAGGGAAGCTGTCCTGCTGCAGGGGAGACAGAGGGGGGAGACAGAGGGGGGAGACAGAGGTGGGAGACAGAGGGGGGAGACAGAGGGGGGAGACAGAGGGGGGAGACAGAAGTGACACTTCAGAGCAAGCACCTTATGAAGAGCAGCGACAAGGTCTTCACAAGAGGCTGTGACAGAGGTGTGTGTGTGTGTGTGTGTGTGTGTGTGTGTGTGTTTCACCTGCTGCTCCTTGGCAGGAGAGGGTGCTGGAAGAGGCGGGGGGCTTACAGGGACACCAGGACCAGGCTGCTGCTGCGCTCTGGGGTCTCTGCTGTCCTGGTTACCTGCATCCTGCACACAGAGGTTGACATGGTTTCCAGGCCACCAGCACATCATAGTGGCAGTAGGATGAAGTCTATCACACGATAGGACATACTTTATACTCAGTGAGACGTACTACATTTACATGCAGTAGGTACATTAGAACACGTGACCCATCTGCATAGGTACAGTAGCACATTCTAAAAAGTACAGAACAAATGAACAACAGAAGTTAATCAAGTTATGAACCGTGTGATTGAGTTTTAAAAAAACACTAAAGCTACGTAAAGGAGCTTCAGTGTTGAGCCTGTGACAGAGGAGTGTAGGCTAAGTGTGTTACCTCACGTGTCTTCAGCGGGCTGTGCTGGAGAGCAGGAACGCAGGCCTCCCTAATCTCCCCCTCGCAGAGGGGCCCGGGGCTCCACCTCTTATTGGGCAGGGGGGTCACGGAGGGCGGGCAGTTCTCCTTCCACGCGTCACGGCTCCGCCCACCTAGATAAGCACCGCCCATCGACACACCCAGTGAGGAAGACGTGGAACGCCGGTTCCGCCCTCGCTGGCGGCGGTAGTGGCGTGGCGTGGGAAAAGAGGAGGCGGACCGAAACGAGACGCTCTATAGTTCTGACAACAGAGACTCACCGGACAGATCGGTCGTTGACTTGATGCGCTCCGCTGTTGGATTCTCCCGCCTGGGCATCTTTTCAGGCGGCTCGTCTTCCTCTTCACACAGAAGGCTTTGGAAGACGGCCATCTCCTGTTTCAGTTTCGAGACTCTCGGAGTGAAGGGGCGCCCGCCAATCGACTGAGGCACAGATGGAGAGAGAGTTGACAACATAAGCACGCAACAGGCAGCTCGGTCTTGAAAGCAGATAGCCACAAATACGTTGACCGTTGTGCTAAGCTAAGCGTCAACAAACAGAGGTGGAGCTCACCTCGGTAGCAGCGGGTGGCGCTTTCTTCATCCTCTGCTGAGCGATGTAGCGGATGAGGGAGTTCGTCTCCGGTGAGCCACGGACACCGACGTTGGATCGTCGTTTCAGTTTCAACTGGGCCAAGCGGGACTTGTCTGAAAACATAGTTATAGTTAGATCAATGAGTCAGGTCGAACAACCCGATCGTAGATGACTAACGTGCTGTTACGTTACTTTATAACGCCTCTTGAAAGATACTCTCCCGTTTCTGACTTCCAGAAAGCCTTACCTTTGCGGCCGGAGGATGGGGTAAAGCTCTGGGGCGAAATGCCCAGCTGAGACGTTGTTAAGAGGGTGAAGTCGATGGGAGTATTGCTTAGGGGGGTAAGGCATTGGTCTTCTAATGGTGCCATCTCAACACCATCTATGTTGTCCACGTTCAGCTCGGAACTTGCCATGATCTAACAAAAGGAATAGAACCACTATGCATTCAGAACCAGTCTCACTTAGCAAACGACGATCGCAATTACTACTCAAACCTCAGATAGCAATACAGCTTCAAATGAGACAATGGTGTGCAAATAAGGCTCTTGTCAAGTTGTAGGCCTATAAACAGAATCAAGCTAACTCGCTAGCAACATCAACTGTAACGTTGGCAAGCTATCCAGAATGCACTATGTCGTTATTGTACTGTAGAACTGTTTAGCTGCCTTATCGTCATTCACAAAACACACATCTTACCTTTCGGGTGGAATTTCACTTAAGTAATTAAACACAGACCTATATTATCTTTCAAAAAGAATAAACCTAGGTATTAATTATTGCATTTTAAATAGATAACTATCCGTAAGTGCCTAGCAGACTCAGTTAGCACGCTAAGCTGGTCGCACCCTCATTCAAACTTCGCTCCACTCCTTTCGCACGATGTGCTATGTCTCTAGATCCTTCCGCCAAAAAAGTAAACAACGGCAGCTACTACCACCAAACGGAATAAAAACGGATCCAAAATGATAAAGGAAGGATATAGATTTGAGTTTCAGAAACAAAATGTGTCGATATAAATCTTTAAATAAGGAATAAATGAAATAATTTGTGTGAATGTTTTGGGAACTACTTTTTGGTGATCGACATGTGGGACGAGCTTAATACGAACTGGCCAACAGGAGGCCAACATGGAATCATGTGCCCTCGGACTAGCCAATCACGATTCTCTGTCGGTGGCAGATCTGGGACCAGTTAAATGTCATGGTCGAAGTCCCAATATTTAAATTCAATTAAATTCAATCAAATTTATAAACACTTCATGCGTTTTAAGAGCCCTGCTGAGCTCGCTCTATGTTGTCACCAGCTGTTTTCCGTAGTGGAGGGTCTCTGTATTCCTGATATAATCAGTATTCAAAGCTGTCTCGTTTTCCAGATATACTTATTTTCTATAAATATACATTTTCAGTAGTATGCTGTAGTGGAGTTCATTGTTCACCGTGTCCTGTAACTGAGGTGTGGTTACTTCCAACTGTGCCTGGTAAATGACTGCTTTTCCTCAGACTACCAAAAGGAGATATTTACAGGTCATTTAATTAGCCCCCAAACAAAGACGGAGCGCTATAACAATACATTTTCTTTCTCTCACTATCTGTTCCTACCCATGCAGCAGGCTACACTCCCATAAAACACGTCAGCGATGCTGCAAAGCCCTCCCTATCTCTCCTCCGCCTCGGCCCGAATAGTGTGAGATGAAGGCCTGCAATTTGCAAAAGCCCAGCTGTGTATTCAATGGGCCTGGCGCTCATGCGCTCCGCAGCTGGGTCCGTGTCTGTTTGCATCAGCTGGGCTACGGAGAGCGTGTGGTCTCTGTGCCACCATCGAATAAACTGAAAGAACAATTACTAATAATCACTCACAATTTATAAACAGGACTGTGTGTTTAGATACTAATTGGACGATTAGCGGTCATCACGCCTTATTAAACACAGACACACTATTTGAGCAGGTCTCGTTTTATTCATGTATGTATATACACATATAAAAAATAAGGACATATGTACAATGGTAATAAATATCGTAATGTTTGTACAAGCAAAATAAGTTACTAAACATCCTTTAAAAAAAACAACATACAAGATCATGAAATGACAGAAACAGTTGCAAACTTAAAGCAAAAAGGAGAGCAAATGTGAAAACAATATTCAGGATGAAAAAACTACAAATGTTGATCACAGAGCAGCGCAGCTGATAGCAGGAAGTGAGGTCACTTCTGTGGATGATTAGCAGATCCAGATCTAACATGCTGATTGGTTTCCTTCATCTTGGGACCTGCAAGCTCCTTAGACGAGCTTGTGAGACGTCTCACATCTTAGAGAACGTCCAAACGTGTTTTTCATCAGGTCCACCCCGAAAAGGCAATGCATAATTAAGAAGCCGAATCCCTATGAATCTACATCGGAGAGCTCGTGTAGTTAGAAACTGATGGGGTAAGAAGGTCTCAGTGGCTAATCGATTAGTAATAAAGTTGGTTCTTCTTTGAACCAGTGTATTGAGACACATTAAAACGTCTGATCTGCTCTGAAAGCGCAGCGACTTGTTTTTGGTTACGGGCGGGATCCGAAGCTCTCCAAAGTTCTATGTTTTGGTTACGTATTCAGCCTTTCATATCAAGATCAGGGTACAGATAGGCTCCAGTAGATAACTACCCACATGTAAACAGGATGTCCACCACTCTAGGGCGTCCTCTCTCTAAGGAGCGCAGTGCTGTGCGCTGCGTTAAATATGCAAGAACGACGCCTTCGCAACGTCAGTTCGGTGAGGCGGACGGACTGTATAAACCGAAATATCAAAAAGTGGAATGAAAGAAAACATCAGATACCAGGGGATGACGGGGAGAGGAAATAAAAGCAGCTACTTTGGCTTTGACCCACAGGTGAAGAGGCACAGCAAAAAGTAAAACACATTGACGATGTCGTTTTTTTGCGCAGATCTCACAACGCTTAACGAGAAATAAGAACAGTTTGTTTTTCCCGTCGTTCGATGAGAACGTCGGAGTTTTGGGAGAAAGTGGAATCGTCAGTCTTTTCTACAAGGTCGATCGGATGAGTCAAAGATGCACGGTACATTTGCAGAGAAGGTCATGCAACACTAGGATGAAACCACTGATGTGAAGTACCTCTTCAACCCAAGGATCATTCAGTATACTACACCCCTCCTGCTGTCCCTACATTGTGGGAAAGAAAAATAGAGACTTGTCCTTAGGTTCCCTGTGTGTGAGTGTGTGTGCGTGTGCGTGTTTGGTCTTCCTGCCCCAGCGGACGTGTCACCAAAGCCATCCCTGCAGGACAAAGCACAGGAAGAGACAGGGGGGGGGGGGGGAGAGAGACAGGTTAGTGTGGCCAGACACACTCATCCATTGGAAAACAAAGCAAGCCTCAAGGGGTTCTGGAACAGGGCCAGATGATTGTGGGTGACAAGACAAGACCGAGCACTAACGCTTGGGCGGCGACGCTCGTAAATCGCTACGGTGGAACTCGACGGAACTGGAAAGGAAAGGGCTTTGGCGTCCGCAGCGACTTGGGACGGTTTCAAAACGATCCTGCCGATGACATTCATGAGCGCGTGAATCTGTCAGCGTGACACGAGGGGAGGGGGGGGGAAGAGCCAATACCTCGGACTGATGAGCGGTCGCTTCCTGTCCTGGAGAGACGCCACTTCCCCATCGGACTCGTCCATCTCTCACCCCGCCCGTTCCTCCGTCAGCGCAGGCATTGTGTGTGTGTGTAAGTGTGTGTGTAGGTGTGTGGTTTAACAGTGTCCTTCCGTTGCAGAGTGTCCAGGTTATCCACAGTGGCTCCAGGTCATTCTCTGAGCGTCGGTAGGAGGGTGGGGTCAGAGCCACAGGGGGGTAGAGTCCAGTTACAATCCACTTCCAGGTTTGCCATTCAGGGTGGTGCAATAAAAAGGGAGGGCTTGGTTTTTGGCAGTACAAGCCTCCGCCCCCACCCGATCAAAGCACTTGTTGAAATATCTACTGTACTCACAACAGTTCAGCGACCAGTCAACTACATTCCACCAGCTTCCCCCCCCCCCCCCCCCCCCCCCCGCCCATATTTAGCAATACCTTCGTCTGGCAGTACATCTGTATCTGTGCTGTTCTGACGAACTGGGTCCAATTCAAACGGTCCACAAAAAAACCCCCCACAGAACCAAGTGAAGGGCGACGAACGGAATGTCAAGAACCAAAACGTGTTAGTAGATGGATCTCTATAGGTGTGTTAATGGGGTCCGCTTGTCCCGTTAACTAGTCTGTACGGCAAAGGCAAGGTTTTCTAAGTGCCACATTCTCATTTGCAGAAGGGTGCTTTAAAGCCATTGGTCACCACTGAACACTGCTGTAGTCCTTAACGCGAAAGTGAAGAAACACGTAGCGACATCTTCATTTAAACCGCCGCCGCCACGACCGGAAGCGGCGGTGGTTTGAAGCAGTCTCTCTGGATTTTAGACGACGTGAAAAAAGTACAAATTGAGAAAGTCAGAGGGTTTGTCCTTCACAGAAAGCCCCCGCCCCCCTCCCCCCCAGCTTCACTTCTCTTTCGCTCTTCTTCATTCCGTCCCTTCTTCCCCAGGACGACACCCGGAGAGAGGGACGTGATTGTCGTCTTGCTCTGAGATTAATTAGTCTTTTGTTGAACTCTCTCCCTCTCTTGGCTCATCAATACGAAATAAAGTCTGTTCTCTTTTTTTTAAGTGCAGGAAAGACGGAGGAGACTCGTTGTGACGCAGCACAAGAAGAACAGGCCACGCCCTCTTCCTGCCCGCCTGCTTATTGGTTCAGCTCAGGTGGCTGACACCTTGTCATGTTCCGATTGGTCCATTCTTAACAGGACCTCGTGTCCCGCTGAAACAAGCGTGTTGGTTACCCTGCAGCGGGGGCCAGGCAGGCTGCGTTAGCATTCTGCTGCCTTCACATACGGACGCACGCAGCTCAGGATGGCACAGCAGGGCACAAAGGGCTTTTCGCTGACCCGCTCCAGACACCGCGACCAACGCGTGCCTCTTAGAAGACGATAATTACAAGACAGCGCGCAGAAGAGCGGAGTTTGTTGTGTATGCGTGTGTGACATGCTATGTGCTAAAAATTGTCTCCGGTCGCAGACTCAACCAAGCAGGCATTGGCAGAGAGACAGCGGAGGGAAAAGAGAGCGAGACGCAGAGAGAGAGGAGCCAAATAAAGACAGAGAGCGTGGTCCTTTTGAAGGAGGGAGGTAGGTTAGTTGTTGGTGGTTGTTCCCCCAGACGGGGGACTCGCTAGACCGATGACTCCTCTGGGTTAGCGTCCGGCAGCACGCTCCGCTGCTGCAGGGTCCTCCGCAGCTCTTCCTTGAAGGGGCTCGAGTAGTCGTTCCCGCCCCCGCTCAGCCCTCCGACCAGCCCCCCTCCCCCCGCGCCGCCCCCGCTAACCCTCTCCTCCCCAGCCGAGCTCAGGTTGAGGCGGATGTAGCCGTTGCTGCCCTGGCCTCGGATGTTGGTGAGGCTGAGGCGGCTGGGGGAGTGGATGGGCTGGCCGGGAATGGCGCTGGGAGAGGACGTGCTGGCGCTGGGGCACAGGGCGTGGCCGGGAACGATCTTCAGCGAGCCGTCCGAGTAGTAGTAGTTGGCGCCCGTCTCCCAGAAGCGGTCCTCGTCGCTGGGCATCTTACTGGGCACGAAGGTGGGCGGTTCCTTGGGCAGGGTGATAGGGTACACCAGAGTGCTTTCCAGGGGCTTCATATCCGCCCCCTTGCCCAGCGCCAGCTTCAGACGCCTCCGCAGGTATAGCGCCACCACCAGGAGCAGCAGACAGGCTGCACCCAGCGTGATGACCAGCACCCAGAACAGCCCCATGCTGCCGTCCGGTGCGCGAGCCTCCATGAAGACGGGCGCGCTGGCTACCACCGCCACCTGGTACCGCTCTGTCTGGAACTTGACCCCCTGCTCCTCCGAATAGCACACGTAGCGGCCCGCCTGCAGCTGGCCCGCCTGGGGCACCACCAGAGCGCGGAGGGCCCGGTCGAAGCGAGGGCCCCCGGCCTCGGGGTCTCCCAGCAGGAGCTCCCGGTCGTTCAGGAACCAGGTTGGCTGGGCCAGGTTGGACACCAGCTGACAGGGCAGCACCATGTCTGAGCCCACCACCACCGTCACGTTCCGCAGCCGGGAGTGATCTGGGGACACCAGGAGGGGGCGGCAGAGAGAGAGAGAGAGGAAGGGTCAGTCTCATAGACCTCGTTCAGCGCTCATCTGAATTCATTTGACGTGAACCTGTTTGACAATTTCATTCCTTAAGCTCTCCTCTAGACATGGCATTGTGTAGTGGATGTGTCTGTCCACCAGGGGCCGCTAGTAGGGCATCTCTCTGTCTGTCTCTCTCTCACTCACCAGGGCTGGGGATGGAGACAGGCTTGTCAAACTTGGCCTTGCCCCGTCTGAACCTCTCCAGCATGAGATCCTGCGACAGGGAGGAGGTGGACCTGCGGGAGCAGAGAGAAGGGCACAACATGAGCCGGACCACGAGGCTGGGCTGCTGCTACAGGCTGACCTTGCCCTGCCAGCAGGGGCGGAGGGGACGGGGGAGGGCGAGGGGACTGGGATGGGCAAGCTCACCCGCGGTGGAGGTCAATGCGGACACAGGCGCGGCCCTCGCTGTCCCAGGCGCAGTAGGGGTCCCGGGACAGTAGACAGTCTGGCTGAGACTGATAGCGGCTGCAGTTGGCCAAGGGCAGCTGGAGTACCTCCGAACGAGAACCAATATACAAGTACTTCTAGAGAGAGAGAACAGAGAGAGAGAACAGAGAGAGAGAGAGAGAGACGGGGGAGGCGGGAAAAGAAGAGAGACAAAGAGAGTTAGAGGCATGGGAGAGGACATGAAAGAGAGTGAGAAAGCGAGAGAGAGAGAGAGGCAGAGAGAAGGAAGGGATCCAAAGAAAAAAAGAAAAAGAGAGAGGAGGGGGGGGGGGGGGGGGGGGGGGGGGGGGGGNGGGGGGTGGTGGTGGTGGTGGGGGGGGACCGGACCAGTCAGGAAAGGGCAGCAGAGATAATGGGATAATCACTCTCAATTACAATAACATTTGGTTTCCCTCCCAAATCCCTCCATCCCTGTTGGGTTGTGTTTTCACAAAGCCTGTTATGAAATCACTGGCCAGCTCCCTTTAATGAGATAAGAATCTGCCTGTCTCTGGATGCCACCAGACGGACATGTGAAGGGGAGAGAGAGGCAGAGAGAGAGAGAGAGAGAGAGGGAGGGAGGGAGAGGAGGAGAGGCAGAGAGAGAGAGAGAGAGAGGGAGGGAGGGAGAGAGAGGTGAGAGGAGGAAAGAGCCAGAAGAGAGAGAGAGAGAGAGAAGAGAGAGAGAGAGAGAGAGGGAGAGGAGGAGAGGCAGAGAGAAATAGGGAGAGAGACAATGACCGAGAGACAGAAACAGTGGCAGAGAGAGGCGTTACCTTGGCATGAGAGATGGTCAGACTGTCGACAGGCTGGGGAGAGTCAAAGAGCTGGATCTCCTCGATCACGTGGGCCTCCGAACCCAGGATCACGACCCTCTGAAGCCAGCCGTCCGCTGGGGAGCAGGGAGGGAGGAAGGAGGGAGAAGCCGGGAGGGGTGGAGAGGAGGGTGGGGGAGAGGAGGGGACAGTGGTGTGAAGAGAGGAGGGAATAAGAGGATAATATTAGAGGATTGCGCTATTTTTCCACTTGGGTTTTGTGGACAAGGTTACGTGGCTTGCTTTGAAAGGCAGACTGCAGCTGGCCAGCCAGCCTTCTATGCAGTTGTGCGTGCGTGCGTGCGCGTGTGCACGTGTCCGCGAGACTGCGACTGCAGAGACTAAAACGAGCGTGCGAGGACGCCAGCGTGTACGCTCGTGCGCGTGCGTCGGCATGCATGATTGCGTTGGACAGGTTTGCGCGCTGAGATTCCGCCTCCCCCTGCTTCCTGCCCCCACGGCAGCGAGGCTGTCACAGATCCTGTCGCGAAACTCGCCCTCGCTAGCCTTCCCTCTCCTCGTCAGCTGCCTCTGCTTCGCCAGTTAATAGCTAATCAAGCCCGCGGCCCAATCAGCGCTGTGTGTTCGTCTGCCAACGGCCCCGTTGAGTTTGTGCTGCGAAGCACAACAGGAGGGGAAGACTGCCAGCCGGGGGGAGGGAGGGGGGAGGGAGGGGTAAGAGAGGAGGGAGGGGTAAGAGAAGGCAAGGAGGGGTAAAGGAATAATCGAAGCGGAAGAATCGAGGGAAGAGAGGAGGGAGTGTGAGAGATAAAGAGACAGGGTGGAGAGAGAAGTGGAGACAAAGACGGAAAGTGTAAAAGAGAGAGAGCGAGAGAGCAAGGGAGAGAGAGGGGTGAGAGACCGAAGAGAGAGCAAGGGAGAGAGAGAGGAGTGAGAGAGAGAACAGAGAGCAAGGAAAAGAGAGAGAGGCGTGAGAGAGGGAAGAGAGCACAAGGGAGAGAGAGGGGTGAGAGAGCAAGGGAGAGAGAGAGGAGTGAGAGAGGGAAGAGAGTCCAAGGAAGAGAGAGAGAGGAGTGAGAGAGGGAAGAGAGAGCAAGAAAGAGAGAGAGGCGTGAGAGAGGGAAGAGAGCACAAGGGAGAGAGAGAAAGGAGTGAGAGAGGGAAGAGAGTGCAAGGGAGAGAGAGAAAGGAGTGAGAGAGGGAAGAGAGTGCAAGAAAGAGAGAGAAAGGGGTAAGAGAGGGAAGAGAGCACAAGGGAGAGAGGGTTGCCGCTGTTGACAGTCACATGTTGCGCTGCAGTGATCTGAATGGAGAGGTACAGCATGATCTGTCTGGAAACAAGACAGCCCAACCTCCATCCCAGCTCTACTGATCTGAGACCAGATCTGTGTCTGCCTCTACATCTCTACTGATCTGAGACCAGCCCTGTGTCTGCCTCTACATCTCTACTGATCTGAGACCAGCCCTGTGTCTGCCCCTACATATCTACTGATCTGAGACCAGCCCTGTGTCTCCCTCTACATCTCTACTGATCTGAGACCAGCCCTGTGTCTGGCTCCTGTGCAGGGCAAGGACGTGTGCTGACTCCAGATCTGTGAAAGTTCTGGCACTGGACCGAACCCAAAATATTGATTAAACGATTTGAAGTTGTAATCTCTCTTGTACATATTTGCTTGTTGCTCAGGACAAAGGTATCTGCTAGATAAATAACAAAGGTGAGATTGGTATTATTATAGAACGGTAAACATCCTAATGTTATTTTAGAAGCAGGTCTGACTGACCAGTGTAAAGAGAGCAAAGTGCTCCTCCTATTGTATGAACACGTGTGTGTATTATCTGGGTGCCCATCCCTGTTACCTGTGCCCAGGAACAGCATGTTGTACGCCCGCTGGTCGAGGGCGCTGACGCGGTCCACGGCCAGCCGGGTGAAGTTGACCCCCTTGGTGAGCAGCAGGGGGCGGGCCTGCGCCCGCTCCTCCATCAGGGGGTGCTTCTTGGCAAAGTTGAGGGTGGCGTCGGGCAGCTGCAGGGTGCTGTTGTAGCCGTTCTCTCTGTGCCAGTTGGTAATGCACTGTTTCCCAACAGGGGGAAGGGGGAGGGGAGGAGAGGGGAGGAGAGGTGGAGGGAGGAGAGGCGGGGAGGAGAGGAGAGGGAGGAGAGGAGAGGAGAGGAGAGGGAGGAGAGGAGATGAAAATAATAAGTAAGGGGTAAGGGGGCCGGAGACAGGGGCGAGAAGAGAGAGAGTATAAGAGAGAGAGAGAGAGTATAAGAGAGAGAGAGTATGAGAGAGAGAGAGTATAAGAGAGAGAGAGAGGAAGAGTGAGAGATATCGTCAGTTGTGACGACAGGTTGGCAGGCCTGTCCATTTCCTTATCTTCCTTCTGCTCCCCGAAACTCCCCCCACCTCCCTCCCTCCCTCCCTCCCCTCTCCTCACCGCTCCAGGTCGGGGGCTGGGCACGATGCCAGAGAAGCGAGCCCACCTCTGGGAGCCCTCCCGGTACTCCTTATAGGCCCCGTCGAAAACCTTCTTGACCTCCCCGATCTGGTACTGGCACACGGCCGAGACATCGACATCCCCCCTGAAACACGCACAGATACAAGCGCAGGCTCATGAGGATCGGGCAGAAGATGACGACCATGTTAGCCGTACAAGTGCTCTGTAACATCTTCAAAAGCAGCTCGACAAGAACTTCAAGGACTGACTCACGTCTCATAAAACGGTTCTTGGCGCTCTGCCTCTCCCTCCTCCCCTCTCCCTCCTCCTCCTCCACCCCACCCCCCCTCTTCCTCTCCCTCCCCCGCCCCCTCTATCCGTCTCTCCGTCTTTCCACCCCTCCCCCGGGCCCTCAGGCTATGCCAGGCTGACTCACCACTGGGCGTGGAAGATGCCGTAGAAGGTGGTGGAGCGCCAGTCGATGCCCGGCAGGGTGAACACAGCCCGGAGGTTGTTAAAGGTGACGTGTCGCTCGGGCAGCGAGCACACCAGCGACGCCTTCTGGAAGGTCGTCCACTTCTTCTG
>BROE01000025.1:1167007-1169507 GCA_036571765.1 Plecoglossus altivelis
GCCCTGAGGTGACACGGCGAGGCAGGGGGGCTCTAATGAGGGCCTGTCGTCAGCTGTGGCAGGTATGCGGAAAAGATAAGAGACAGAGAAGAGGGAGAGGAGGAGAGAGGAGAAGAGGAGGGAGAGGAGGAGAGAGGAGGGAGAGGAGAAGAGGAGAAAGAGGAGGGAGAGGAGAAGAGGAAGGAGAGGAGAAGAGGAGGGAGAAGAGGAGAGGAGGGACTCGAGGGAGAGGAGGAAGAGGAGGGAGATTAGAAGAAGAGAGAGTCAAGGGAGACGAGGGAGAGGAGTGTGACGAGGGAGACAAGGGAGAGGAGGGAGACGAGGGAGAGGAGGGAGACAAGGGAGACGAGGGAGACAAGGGAGAGAGCTACATGGACGAGGGCAGATCAGGAGCAAGCCACAGAGATGAGAGTGCAGACGGGTAATGACTTCAGCAGATGACAGGCCGGTAGACACTCACCCACACACACACGCTCACACACGCACACACACGCACAGACACACACACACTCACGCAGTATGACCCTGAATACCCACATCGTGCAATGCACGCAGGCACACACACACACACACACACACAAGGACAGTCAACCAGCTATGCATGCGCACACACGCAGCACCAAGACAGTGGGAAAGTGGAAGGCGGTACCTTGACTGCTGTGTGTGTGTGTACGGGGAGGGCTGTCTGAGAGACAGGCTCTCTGGCCTGGCAGCAGAGAAAAGGGGCCAACCTCGCTCTGGCGGCAGTCTATGCGCGTTGGTTGCTGTGCGAGCGATGCAGACGTTCAGGGTTGTGGACAAGGCCAGTCGAGAGCTTCCAATATTTGCGATAACTTACAATCCAACGACGCAACGGGCAACCATGCCACGGCCAGCCGCATCAGCGCTGGGGATCTGGCCTCGTATCACCCTCCTCCCAAGAACCTACTCTTCCAGGACTTCCAGATGGCCAACTGGAGCTGACCAGTGAAATCGTTCAGAGGACACGGCCTCCAGTTTGTATGTGATGCGTACCCGCTTCCTCTAATGAAGAGCGGCAACGAAAACTGCCCACCGTGTCTCATCCTTCGTACTTGCAGCACCTGGAAAAGACTTTTTCGGGGGGGCGGGGGGGGGGGGGGGGGGACCGGGGACAACCTGGCTCCAGAACAAACATTCCTCCCCACAGTCGCATGGGGGTGTGATCAAGGTGTGATCAAGGTGTGATCGTGGCGTGCCGCATGTTCGTGTCTAGAAAAGCCTCCGTGAATAATTCTCTGCTGTGGATCAGCTGGATGCGTCCCTGTGGGAGGTATACGCAGGGTGTGCCAGCTTCCTCAGAGAGGTACACGCTTGAGAGAGAGGGAGAGGGAGAGGAATGGAGGGAGGGAGGGGGAGAGGATAGACCAGAGCTGAACAGACCAAGGACAGTGAAGATTTCAGGCTTCATTCAGGTACTTCATGGTTCTCTAAGTCAAGTTTCTAGCCCTCTAGTCCTCCTCTCTCCAGCCCTCCTTCCTCTAGTCCTCCTCTCTCCAGCCCTCCTTCCTCTAGTCCTCCTCTCTCCAGCCCTCCTTCCTCCAGCCCTCGTCTCTCCAGCCCTCCTTCCTCCAGCCCTCGTCTCTCCAGCCCTCCTTCCTCTAGTCCTCCCCTCTCCAGCCCTCCTTCGTCCAGCCCTCGTCTCTCCAACCCTCCCCTCTCCAGCCCTCCTCTCTCCTCTATCCAGTCCGCCAGGCTATAAATACTGTCAGCCTCTGCATATAGTTCCTAACCACACTGGAGCTCACACACTGCACTATAATTAAAGGCCTATTTTAGGCTCTTTGAAGGAGCAAAATCATTCAGACTGAGAAAGAGACATAGACAAACACACAGTACAGAACACCGCCCACACACACACACACACACACGTACACTCACTCAGACACACACACGGGAACACACACGCACACAACCAAGAGGCAAGAGCACAGATGTGTGAGCACATAGACACAAAACCTCCCCTGCACACTGACACAACTGAACAGACAAGGACTCGCAAACACACACACACACACACACACATAATCCCACCGCCCTCCTACAAGAGGCTTAGGCAGGTACCCTCCTGAAGAGAGATATACTGTACAGCACCCACACGCAGACACACACTCGCGTTTGGTCGCAAAACCACACAAACTCAACGCGGCGCAGACACGCTAACTTCAGAAGACTGCAGTGAGCATCAGAAGACAGAATGAGAACAGGGAGAGAGATGAGAGGCTCTGTAATTGTAGCAGATTAGGGGAGGGAGTGATGAGGGATGAGGAGGGCCAGGGAGGGGAGGGTAGGTGGGGGGGAGGGAGGGAGGGGGGGGAGGCGGGCAACACAGAAAAGAAGTGCATTCACAACATAAGACTAGTCGGGGGAGGAGTAGACGAGACGTAGAGAGGAGGACAGAGGTGGAGGCGGAGGGAGAGGAGAGGGCAGGAGGTGAAGAGGGGAGGAGGAGAGGGTGAGGGGAGAGGAGAAGGTGAGGAAG
>BROE01000025.1:1172007-1212007 GCA_036571765.1 Plecoglossus altivelis
TCTCTCTCACACACACACACACACATAATAATACCCACATATGGACACAGACAGACACAAGAACACAGGTCATGCTTTTTGGAAGACCCCAGACAGCTCTACGTGACACAAAACACCTCACTCTTTCTTTCTTTCTTTCTTTCTTTCATTCCACCTCTCCAGCGTTTCTCCTCTCTGCTGCTCCTTTCACTCCTGCGACACAATTTCCTCTCCTTTTAAGGCCGTTTGTCTTCGCCTCTCGCCATCTATCTTGCCCTGACTCTCGCCCGCCCCTCTCCCTCCATTTGACTAGCAGAGAAAGAGAGAGACGCAAAGATGGAGACGGCGACAAGGACACAGAGAGAGAGACAAAGAGAGAGACAAAGCGAGGGGCAAAGAGAGAGACAGAGACACAGAGAGAGAAACGCTTTGAGGCTATTCGCTGGTTCACTGTTTACGGAGCCTGTTTATTGGTTTGTCTATCAGTGGAGCTGGAGGTTGAGGGAGCAAACCAGATCTTGTTGTGCCAGATTGAGCGTGGCTCCTACCGCAATCGACCGCCCTGGTTATTGTTTTCCCTGCTGTGATCTCGCCGGCGTGGGCGATGACAGCAAGCGACAGAGGCGAGTCGAGGGCTGCTGGAACCGTGGATGGATGGAAACCAGCGCGCTGGCCAGGGCAGTTTACGCACAATAGTACCACTCTCCTTTAATGCAGTGGAAATTGGAGCTCTTTGGGAAAAATAGCATAGGCTGGTTTCTGCCTTCAATGAATGAGCACAATGGAGGAGGGAGGAGGAGGGGGAGGGGGGAACGAAGGCAGAGGGGGAGGGAGGGAGGGAAGAGGGGAGGCAGGGAGGGAGGGAGGGAGGGAGGGAGAGAGACGCTAGAGGTGACGGAAGACGATGGGGAGATGAAAGGGGAGAGAGCCATTCGGGGAACGGCGTGGATAACGCCGCTTGCGGGTGGCGTTCGTCTCGGCGATGAGAAGACTTCCCTTTCTCAGGGGGGAAAATAGTCCCATCCATGTGGGCCCACTAAGACTGGTGTTGGAGAACTGTGGACACCTTCCCGTCCAGACGTCTGCCACCAGCTGTAACCGTGACTGTACAGCGTAGCCAATGAGAGCTCACCGTGATATTTGACCGTCTTGCGAGGGACCGGGTTCCAGTCGAGACAGGCCGAATCCTCCCAGCCAATTAGAAGGACCAGAAGCAGGACCTTAGGCCCGCCCATGGCTCCAACGGGGCCTCCCATTCGCTGAGAGGCGGTCGGTAGGCGTTTGAGTGACAGGAGGATCAGACGGTGTGGGCTGGCGTTCCAGGCAGCCTGCCAAAGAGAGATCGGGAGACGGGATCAGAGAGCTTCATAAACACCATGACACCATAGAAGAAGAGCTGCACCACACACAAACAGCCTCTCGCGGCGCTAGCCAAGCCCACGCAATGACAGTTATTAAATTGAAAGCGAGGAATCAGTTAATATAAGTTGGCAGTGCATCGGGTAGACACAAGGTTGAATGAATGCCAGGGCTAGGACAATTCAACACAGGCTACTTTATGATAATTCCTAATGAATATGTCAGCCTTCTAACTCGTTTATTCATGACAGCCACTGCAAAAGGCCCTGTGATCCAATAATTGAGGCAAATGATGAAAGAACGGCCGGTGTCCTTTCACACACAGTAAACAGCAGCAGTCGGAGAAGCACATCTGTATTCAACATCCTGTTTGGCTGCTGTGAAGGCGAACGTCCGCACACCTGCTGGTGTGTATCAGCCAATGAAATCAGGCCTTTGATGTGTGGGATGATTGGACACACCCTCCCCCTCCCCCAAAAAATCCATTGACTTTTAAATGTGCATAAAATGTCAAATTGTGTTTACTCTTGGAGACAGAATGAAATACCACCACCTGTGCCGAATTTTTATCAATCCCACCCCCCCCACTCCCCTCCCCTCCCCCTACACACACACACACGCCCTCTCATCCCTCCATCTCTCTCTTTGCCACAAATGTTATGTGCATTTCAAATGTCTGAACAAGCATTCTGCCTCTTCACTGTTTGGATGGAATTTAAATGTGAGGTCCCAGCTTCACTAATCTGACTACTGTTGATTTAAGTTGTGTTTTTTTCCTAGGTTCGTTTCTCCCCCCCTTCCTCTTTCTCCCCCCTTCCTCTTTCTCCCCCCTCCCCACCAGGGGTAGTGCACTCCTGAATGACTGGCCTGCAAATGAGGGAGGCCCTGCGCGCTAACTGGCACCTCGCGGCCCTGACTAGGGCTTACTGGATCGATGGCCCCCATACGCTGGCCGACCCTCCGACGAGCTGAGCTTAAGTGTGTTTGTTTGGAAACGTTTCTGAGGGAGTCTGGGAGCGGCCGAAAACCTTCATATTATCTCACGCCAGACCCCTACCACCGCCCCCCCCCCCCCCCCCACCCCCCCAAGCCCTGAAAAAACAAAACACACTCCAATCTTCCACTGTCTTCTGTTTTCTCTTCCTCACGCTCTGCGCTGCGAGGGGGAGACGAGGGGGGAGACGAGGGAGAGATGAGGGAGACATGAAGGAGAGAGCTTCTTTGTGAAGGTCGGATTATGTGGAGGGCGACTGTGTAAACACAGCCAAGAGTGTGTAGGTGTGTGAAAGTGTGCGTGTGCGTGTCTGCGCGAGAGAGTGTGCCTCCCTGCCTGTCCGTGTGTCCGTCCGTCCATCTACCTGTCTCTACACAGATCTATCCAACACCCTGCCGAACGCACACGATCACCTTCCAACGATTGGAATAGACGTCTTGCTAGCGCTGGCTGGCTAACGACGGATCGGCGAATGAGTGTGGGTGAGGCAGGTCTAATGACATCACTCGGTGCTGCCACTAAAGGGAGCTCATTAGGCGTCGTGGAGAGAAACAGGACACATGTTCTGATTGTACTGCCTAGACGCTGTGTTTGGTTTTCAGTTAGTGGAGTTTCCTCGAGGGCAAAAACACACCAACGTCCCTCCTGCCGTACCCGCGCGCTCGCATGTGTGTGTAGATGCCAGGTGCATGTGTGTGTGTGTGTGTGTGTATGTCTATGGCTGTCCGGGCCAGGTTTGTGTGTGTGTATGTGTGGATGTACGTGTGTGTGAAGATGACAGATTGGTGCGATGCCAGTACGTGTATGTCTGGGTGCCGACGCCAGGTTTGTGCATCTCTATGTGTGTGTGTCTGTGTGCGTTTGTGTGTGTGTGTGTGCGTCTGTGTGTAGTGAGGTTTCGGTGGTGTGTGTTTGTGCGTAGTGAGGTTTCGGGTGGTGTGTGTTTGTGCGTCTGTGTGTAGTGAGATTCGGGTGGTGTGTGTTTGTGCGTCTGTGTGTAGTGAGTTTCGGGTGGTGTGTGTTTGTGCGTCTGTGTGTAGTGACATTCGGGTGGTGTGTGTTTGTGCGTCTGTGTGTAGTGACATTCGGGTGGTGTGTGTTTGTGCGTCTGTGTGTAGTGAGTTTCGGGTGGTGTGTGTTTGTGCGTCTGTGTGTAGTGAGGTTTGGGTGGTGTGTGTGTGTGCGTCTGTGTGTAGTGAGTTTCGGGTGGTGTGTGTTTGTGTCTGTGTGTAGTGACATTCGGGTGGTGTGTGTTTGTGCGTCTGTGTGTAGTGACATTCGGGTGGTGTGTGTATGTGCGTCTGTGTGTAGTGAGTTTCGGGTGGTGTGTGTTTGTGCGTCTGTGTGTAGTGACATTCGGGTGGTGTGTGTATGTGCGCACGCAGGCTGTCGTCTCAGGAGTTTTCCATTACTCGTTGTCCCTCCCCTGTCCTCCTCTCCCCCCTCCCTTCCTCTCCACACAGGTCCAGCAGAAGATGACCCCTCCCCCCTCTCTCCTCAGCCCTAATGTCCTTCCTGCTGACCTCTGACCCTGTGGAGGAAGGGGGTCACAGGTGTCCAGGGGAGCTAAGTGTTTGCCGTCTATGACAAAGCCTCTCTGGAACACTACTTGCCACTCCTCCGGCTGAGCGGATGCACAAACTGAGAACCCCCCACATCCCTCCCCTTCACATCCCTCCCCCCTCCTTCCCTTGTCTAAACAAACACATCAG
Organism: Plecoglossus altivelis; assembly: GCA_036571765.1. Lineage (NCBI taxonomy): Eukaryota > Metazoa > Chordata > Actinopteri > Osmeriformes > Plecoglossidae > Plecoglossus > Plecoglossus altivelis. The sequence continues at coordinate 1,176,052 of BROE01000025.1, forward strand.
TACTGCAACACGCACTCCTGGCTCTTCCGTCCTCCATCCCTCCCTCCCTCCCATCCCTTCCTCCCTATCCTCCCTCTCCATCCCTCTCTCTCATCCTCCCTTTATTGCTGCGGCAGCTTTCAAACAAAGCCTTCACTTCGTCTCAGCGGAGAGAGGCGGATCAAACGCGCTCATGGTCAGGGACGAGGGCTAGGATGAGGATGCGGAGGGATGAGATGGGAGACATTTTCCACTGAGTTAGGCTGGATGAGCTCTCTCTCTCTCTCTCTCTCACACACACACAAACACACACACACACACATGCAAATACATGAGGCGTTTAAAGACATAACACACACACACACGGGTCTGTGGGGCCTCTGATGTTGTGAGCAGAGCCATAAGTACACATCCAGACGATCAGGAAGAGAGGGGTCGTGACCTCCCATGGTGCACTGCTTCAGGATGACCCACATGGGCTGGCACATGAACTGGTGTAACACCCATTCACACTCACACACACACACACACACACACACACACACACACACACACACACGCATACATATATCAATACACAGCCAAATGTATCAATACATGTACACTCTTACCCACACTCAAAAACAAACACGCGCACACACACACAGTTTGTCCTGTACTGTGCACAGAAGAGACAGCTGGTCTCAGGAAGTGAGTGTGTGGAGGGAACTTTGTGTGTGAGAGCGCCAAAGCCATAGTGAGCGTGGGCGTGTGCATCAACAGAAAACCTTAACATACTTGCCTGTATGTATGTATGTGTGAATGTACTGTGTAATGTGTGTTTGTGTGTGAGTACATGTGCGTGGCCCTTTCGCATCGCATCAGAACCGTGTATGTCTGTGTATGTGTGTACGTGTGATTGTGTATGTGCGTGTGGGTGGGGGGTGATGTACTGGCAGATTGTGGTGTTTGTGTAAGAGAGGGCCCAGATGAAAGACTGATAATCAAAGAGAGTTTGATCAGCTGCAGGGTGTGTGTGTGTGTGTGTGAGTGTGTGTGCGCCTGTGTGTGTGTGTGTGAGAGGGAGAGAGGGAGAGAGAGGGGAGGGGCTCTCATGGGAGGAGAGAGGGGGTTCTGCTGCATCTAATTCACCAGCACCAATGCCTGCCAAACACACGTTGTGAATCCATCCAGTCTACGAGAGATAACAGGCGTGCGCGTGTCAGTGAGAGATGCCCGTAGCTCTTCCACACCCCAGTCCTTCATCGGTTCACTCAGCTTCACCTCGGACATGACTACATCCAAATGAAATACAATTTGTGCTAGAAAAGGCAAGATGAACGTGGGCCAGGCTAGACCAGGCTAGACCTAAGTAGCCGATGCCAGACGGGCCCGCTCTCCGCTTGACCAGACAAGAGTCGACCAGACCAGGCGAGTCGACCGGACCAGACGAGTCTCCAGTGGACACACACCGTCTCGGATGAATTCCCAATTCTGCTCTCGAACTGTTCCTCTCCGACAGACAGAATATGTGTGCGTGCACGTCTAGGGCTGGTACAGTACAAACTGGACTGTCTCTGTGACCTTGTGCTGTCAGCTTCCTGGAGACTCACTGTGTGTTTCTGAGCATTGTTCTCCTGCATACACACCTCGTGCTCATCTAGACTCATGGGCCCTCTGTGATGCTCTGCTCTGCTCTGCTCTGTGATGCTCTGTTCTGCCCTGCTCTGCCCTGCCCTGCCCTGCCCTGCCCTGTTCTGCCCTGCTCTGCCCTGCTCTGCTCTGCCCTGCTCTGCTCTGCTCTGCTCTCCTCTCCTCTGCCCTCCTCTAACCCTGGGGGCTGATGGGATAGCGTTCTGACCTGTCATCGATGTGTGCGTGCGTGCTCTCGTGTTCATGACTCGGTCAACACCGCTTCAGGCAGCGCTCGCTCATTAACACCAGCACAGCCACGTGTGTGACACAAACACACACACACTTTACACAAGCTGCTGGTTCACAACTATGTACTCTGCTCATCACACACCAACGCACTCGATTAATCAACTGCAGGATGCGAACACACACGCGCGGGGTTGAAATTGCACTGAAAACTCCAATACAAACTTTGGTAACTCATTAAAAACTGTTTACCAGGTCCTCAGTTTGGAGACATTGTCTGAAGTGAAAGCACGTATGTAAGTACAAATGACTGAATCATTGCCTGCAGGCTTTTTGTGTTGTCTAGTTAGGAGGAAACACTGCAGTCAGCTCACACACACACACACACACACACACACACACGTGTACATGCACACACACACTCCAGAAGACCGCCCACCAGCCTCCTTAGGGGGCTAATTGTCCTGTAGCCCTCCATCCCACTCTCTCCATACTCTACTTCCCCTCCCTCTCTTCCCCCTCTCCTCTCCCCTCCCTGCCCGCGCCTGCCTTGACCAGCGGCTGCCCTCGGCCGGGGGCCTGCGTGTAGGAAAGGTTAAAGTTAGCAGGACTTCCATAGAAATAACCCACGCAGTTTAGCAGAGATGACGGCAGGAGAGCGAGGAAGGGAGGGTTTGAGGGACACATCAGGGGAGAGAGAGAGAGAGAGAAAGCGATTGAAAGAGAGAGAAGGCTAGTGAGAGAGATAGAGAGACACTGAGATCAAGAGATTGAGAAGGAGATCGAGAGAGAGACTTTGAGAGAGCGAGAAAGAGCGAGAAAAAGAGACACTGAGCGAGAGAGAGAAAAAGAGAGACTGAGACAGAGAGAGAGAGAGAGAGAGAGAGAGAGAGAGAGAGAGAGAGAGAGAGAGAGAGAGAGAGAGAGAGACAGAGACAGGTGGGTAGAGCAGAACATGAAGGTGGTCTTCTTTACACTGGATAACCCATTAGGAGCTGAGATCCTGGCTGCCTGGTTTCATCATGGCCCTGCTCTACACAGACACTCACTGCTGTCTAACAATGTTACTGATGGATGAGCCGCGAGAGAGGGAGGAAAGGAGAGGGAGCGAGAGGGGAGAGAGAGGGGGAGAGAATAGAGAGGAAGGGAGAAGGAGGCAGGCTCACGCTTACGGGAAGATAAGAGCGATCGATAGGGTATCTACCTCCAGCTCGGCCAACCAGACAGGAGCGAGGGAGAGAGGGAGAGAGAGAGGGGGGAGGAAGAAAGAGAGGGGGGAGGCAGAGCGATAAAGGGGGTGGTAGCAGCTCTTGGTTTACTCCATCACCTATGGATGAGAACGCGTGTGTCGAAGAGGGAGTTGATGGTTTGTGTATGTGTGTAGTTGGGGTTTGTGTGGTGTAGAACAATATGAGCCTGTGAGTGGAGGGGGTTGATGGTGAGTTGTTAACAGTAATCCATGGTGTGTGTGTGTGTGTGTGTGTGTGTGTGTAGTAGTAGAGGGGGTTTCCAGTGTGTGTGTGTGTGTGTGTGTGCTGTGCTATGTGTGTGTGTGTGTGTGTGTAGTAGTAGAGGGGGTTGCCAGTGTGTGTGTGTGTGTGTGCTGTGTGTGTGTGTTCTCCTGTTTCTGTTTGTCAGTCATTGCAGGCAGCTGCCATGTCCCCCGTCTCCCCCAACGCTAAACATCCTCTCACCTCCACTTTATCTCTCCATTCTCCCCTCCTCACTCCCTCCCGCCCGCCCTCCCTCCCCCCTCCTCGGCATGCAAACAAGGATGCTGTCAGTGGAAAACTATTTATGATCAGAAACCAATATCCTTGTAGAGATGTACCCCTTGAAGGACAGAGAGAGGGAGGGGGGGGGGAGACCAATATAATGACAAAGAGAAAGAGGGGGATGAGAAGGAGAGCGACAGAAAGGACCTAGGAAAGACAAGAGACACTGCTTTTCAATTTAACAGAGAGAAGACCATGAGGGAAGGAGAGAGAAAAGAATACGTGACAGAGACGTAGCCCAGGGCTCCCTCCCTCTGTGTGTGCGTGGTGTGCATGGGGGTTTGTGGCTCAGCATTTGAACATCCTCCATTTGTACCGTTGTGTTGCTCGAGGTGGTCCTGGATGCAAATGAATTGACTTGTTTGTCTGACACTTTTATCCAAAGCAATTTGCAAGGTCTCTGGTCCAGAATCTATCAGAGAGGCACTTGCTGCCAAGGGAGAGCAGAGGAGAGCAGAGCAGAGCAGAGCTGAGCAGAGCTGAGCAGAGCAGAGTAGAGCAGAGCACACAAGTAGTAAATTATTGAGCTTCTCTTCACTCACTTTACGTTGACCACCAGCACCTTTCTTTCTTTGTCTTTATTTCTTTCCTTCTTTCTTTTCTTCCTTCCTTCTTTCTTTCTTTCTTTCTTTCTTTCTTTCTATTGTTTCTCTCAGTCTCTCTCTCTCTCTGCTACCAAAGAATCTAATCTCACACAACCATCATTTGCTTCCACCAGCCCCTAAAATGCCTGTTATTTTCATGTCCAATTCTGACAGTGTGTGTATAGTGAGTGTGACCCCCTTCCCTTAGTCTGGTTTCTACTGTCTGTCTGTCTGTCTGCCCCCTCTCCTCTCTCTTTACTCCTCTCTCCTCTCTCTTTACTCCTCTCTCCTCTCTCTTTACTCCTCTCTCTTTACTCCTCTCTCTTTACTCCTCTCTCCTCTCTCTCCTCTCCACTCTCCTCTCTCTCTCCTCCTCTCTCCTCTCCACTCTCCTCTCTCTCCTCCTCTCTCTCTCCTCTCTCTCTCCCTTCACTACTCTTGCCCCCACTCCCTTCTCCTCCTCTGTGTGTGTGTGTTTGTGTGTGTTTGTGTGTGTGTGTGGACACGGCCTGTTTCAGAGGAGAGGGCTGTGTCTGGGAGCTGCAGTTAAAGCAGGCCACAGTGTGTACCCCCCCTCCCGCACGCCCCACCCCCCTCCTCCCCCGCTGCTTTAAGACTTCCTGTGGGAGTGTCAGACACAGCCAGCCCAGCTCACTGAAGGTCAGGCTGGGCTGAGGGAGTCTGCTTTCAATCAGGTTAATGTCCCTCTCAGTGGAGCTGTAGCAGTAGAGCGCTCTTTCTCTCTCTCTCTCTCACACACACACACACACACACACACACACACACACACACACACACACACACACACAGCTGTGCTGATGCAAACGCAAGCCCGTTGACGCATGCACTCGTGCTGAAGCACACACACACACGCGCACATACACACACATGCACCAGTCCCCCACCGAACACAAAGGGAATCCAGATAAAAGCAGAGCACACTGGCTCTAATTCATTTGAGATGCTGTCTCATGGCCAGGGCTTCCAGAGCTCATCTGTGCTCCTGCTGCATATCACATGACTACCAGGGATCCTCCTGCTGTATATCACATGACTACCAGGGATCCTCCTACTGCATATCACATAACTACCAGGGATCCTCTTGCTGCATGTCACATGACTACCAGGGCTCCTCCTGCTGTATATCACATGACTACCAGGGCTCCTCCTGCTGTATATCACATGACTACCAGGGCTCCTCCTGCTGTATATCACATGACTACCAGGGCTCCTCCTGCTGTATATCACATGACTACCAGGGATCCTCCTGCTGCATATCACATGACTACCTGGGATCCTCCTGCTGTATATCACATGACTACCAGGGCTCCTCCTGCTGTATATCACATGACTACCAGGGATCCTCCTGCTGCATATCACATGACTACCAGGGATCCTCCTGCTGTATATCACATGACTACCAGGGATCCTCCTACTGCATATCACATAACTACCAGGGATCCTCTTGCTGCATGTCACATGACTACCAGGGATCCTCCTGCTGCATATCACATGACTACCTGGGATCCTCCTGCTGTATATCACATGACTACCAGGGATCCTCTTGCTGCATGTCACATGACTACCAGGGCTCCTCCTGCTGTATATCACATGACTACCAGGGATCCTCCTGCTGTATATCACATGACTACCAGGGATCCTCCTGCTGCATATCACATGACTACCAGGGATCCTCCTGCTGCATATCACATGACTACCAGGGCTCCTCCTGCTGTATATCACATGACTACCAGGGCTCCTCCTGCTGTATATCACATGACTACCAGGGCTCCTCCTGCTGTATATCACATGACTACCAGGGATCCTCCTGCTGCATATCACATGACTACCAGGGCTCCTCCTGCTGTATATCACATGACTACCAGGGCTCCTCCTGCTGCTGCAGGCTGCCTCGCCTCAACAACAATCACTGCGCAGCCAGCGAGAGAAACCCCATCCAGGCCAGCATCGCTGCTGCGACCGCGAGAGACATGGCGAAGGACCAGCGACCCTTCCTTCACGCCATCGATTTCAGCCGCACCGTCGATAAAAAGGCTTGTGTCTACGGTGGGTTGGCTGTCAGACTGCTGGTTTTACCGTTTGGCTAACCCGAGTAGTACAAATCATTTTGTAAACACTTACATACTCGAACTTGTGCACACACATGCTAAAATTGAATTTGCTTAATCGAATGACCTGCAAAGTGGATTTTGTCGAGCAGTGTAGCCCTTCTGGGACAAGGGCCTCTGCTGAAGTGTTTAAAGCTTGAGCTAGCTGGCCCCACCTGGGTCTGAACCCACCGCGCTGGGCGCTAACCAACACCAGCAGAATGGCTTTACGATCTGTTGGAAAATCTCTCCGCCCCTCCCCCCGCTCCCCCCCACACACACATGTGAACAAACACAGCCTGTCCCTGGGCTGGGAGGGCTGCACACTCCTCTGCAGATCTAGCTAGGTAGCTAGGATATTGTAAGATAAGGTGCAGGCTCATGCGCGGACTCGACAGGATGTATCTGGAAAACAAGCCACACACACACCACACACACTTCACACAGCGGTAGCCCACATACAAGACAAATGCAAAGAAGCCTTCAAAGGAACAAAACAAAACCACAAAGACCCACCAAGATTACGCTCAATGCGCAACGGCGCACTATACACACAACGCTCCATGTTAAAGTGCACACGTACATACGGACTCATGGGTAAAGAGCACATATATACACACAGACGCACACGCATACACACACACACACACCACACACATGTGCATGTAAAGCCCACGCCAGCGCGGCTCGTGCCACGCGAATCACTTCACACCGAGCCGCCACCCACTCCACCGAGGGCGGAAATGAGGCTTTCGGTTCCGTCTCTGACGATGGCGAGGACGATGACACCGCCCGGGCTGTTTGCGCGTGCCGTGTTTGTCTGCACATAAGCTCTCGTTCCATTGGCAGATGAAAAGTGTCCAGGCAGATGAAATCGGAAGCTAATGAGATGCAAGTGTTTGGGAAAGTGAAAGCGTGAAGTGATGTGTGGGTGCATGGGTGTGTGTGGGTGTGTGTGTGTGTGTGTGTGTATTAGCCCGACAGCTGTAATCAGCTCTGGAGTGCCAGTCTTGGGATTGGAGGAGGCATGTAGCAATAAAGATCCAGAATGTCTGCCAAACAGGGTTAGGTCTGAGTGCTGCCTGAATGAAGCGTTGATGGCTAGCTCTGCTTATCCCTGGGACATCTGGACAAGGTCGACCCTGCTATAAAAAGACCCAAACAAGCAGAGATGGATCCTCTTGTAGAAGGGGAGGGGACGCCAAGACAAGGATGTGTGATTTCTTTGTCTCTTTCCGTGTTCTCCGGCCATGACCTCTCACCTCTGACCCTGTCCTAAGTGCCTCCAGTTCTCCAGGTCCTGACGTTCCGAGTATTTAGCGGGTCAGGAGAGAACAGCCGTTGGGCGATTTGAGCTTTTTCTGCGAAAGTGAGTTTTCTTTCTGGCTGTCTCCTTTCCTCACAGCTAGCATCCATTCATTAGCCACAGAATTGGCTGTGGATATAGCGCAGTGGCAGGGTGAGTGTGCTGGTATTGGCTTGTCTGGCTAGCTGCACACGCTAGCAGCATGGCTTGTTATTTTCTGCTAACTATGCCAGCGCTGGGGAAGACATGGTCATGAAATAACAAACATCTGGTGTCAGGGTTGGACCTGTCTGTGAAGTGTAAAGCTAAGGCTGGGGTGAGACACACGCGCGGACGCAGGAAGGCACAAACACACACACACGCAGTACACATACACACACGGACACAAGGAGGCACAGTACACACACGCAGTACACATACACACACAGACACGAGGAGGCACAGTACACACACACACACAGACACAAGGAGGCACAGTACACATACACACACAGACACAACGAGGCACAGTACACACACACACAGACACAAGGAGGCACAGTACACACACACACGGACACAAGGAGGCACAAACACAGTACACACACACGCGCGGACACAAGGAGGCATATGTATATGCAATACACACGCGCGCACACACACACACACACACACACACACACACACACACACACATATGGCTTACACCTACACTAGATCTAAGAGCAAGGAGCCAGGGCTTGGATGTGTCTAGAAGGAGGCATTCAAATGTAAACGTAAACAAATCCATTTCAGTTTGGTCGCCTGCGGTTTCCCTCTTCAATGTTGTGCAGCGCCTTGTATAGGTGGCATCGACTAAGTGGGCCTTGAGGAGGTTTGAGTGTGTGTGTGTGTGCGTTGGGTAGATTTGCGAGCATGTGCGTCGAGGAGATTTGCGTGCGCGTCCGACGGGAAGATTGGCAAGGCGTGCGTGCGTGCGTGCGAGCGCGCGCGTGTGATGGAGAGATTTTGCGAGTGTGTTGACATAGTGGGAGGATGGCATGTTAATACACTGGCTTGCGCTTTAGCCTTTCCACAACACAGCCCAAGGCTGTCGGAGATCGCGCTGAATATTTCCCTCATCAAGGAGAAAAGCTAAACAAATCCGCGTTGAAGCGACGCCCACTAACGAATGCCCCAGTTCCCATGCCTACAGATAACTCTGGACCTCTCATCTCCGTCTACACACGTTCGCTCGCTCGCTCTCCTTCCCACACTCTCTCACTTTCCTTCTTCAATGAGCTGCCTCTAGCTCACCACCCCCCATTTCTCACTTGAAATCTCTTCCAGTCATTCGGTATCTCTTTCCCCCTCCCTCACTCCAACCCCCCCCCCCCTCTTCCATCCCTCTCCCTCGCTCTCTCCTCTCAACCATCACCCTTTACTGTCTCTCTCCTCCTTTGTCTCACCTCGCCATCCATCTAACCCTCCCTCCCCTCCTCTCCATACCCAGCCCCCCTCTCCCTCTCCCTCCCTCGCCCTCTCTCTCTCTCTCTCTCCCTCGCCCTCTCTCTCTCTCCTAACAGGAGACAAGCCCTCTGACAGACACTACAGGACTGAATAATCCCCAGTCCTACCCTGGCTGTGTCTCTGCAGGGACAGTTCATTCAGAAACAGAAGAGAGACGGGGAAGTGATGTTTTCCTGGGCAAGATAAAACAACCCAGGCGGCTCTCCTCGGGGCTGCCGGCCCATCAACAGGTCCTCCTCGCGGGGCTGTTTCACGGGGCGTACATCACGCCGTAATACCTACACCTGTCCGCTCCACTGGATAATGGACTCCTCCAAGGTCAGCCAGCCAGCCAGATAGAAGGAGATAAGTACAGCAGCTATCTGGGCAGGGAGGGGGGGGATATCCTGCTTCCTCCAGGCTCCCCCTCCCTGCGCCCAGGCAGGACAGGGGGGGGGGCACATCCTGAGACACACCCTGAGGAGGACTGTCAGATAAGCTGAGTCAGAGGGGGGCCCACATGGATTTATGAAAACAATATACCTTACAGCCAGTTAAAAGCTATCCGTGTGCTTTGTTACGGAGAGATAGTAAGAGATACAAAGGGGAGAGAGAGAGAAGTGCAGAGATACAGAGGAGAGAGAGAGACGTGCAGAGATACAGAGGAGAGAGAGACGTGCAGAGATACAAAGGAGAGAGAGAGAGGTGCAGAGATACAGAAGAGAGAGAGAGAGACGTGCAGAGATACAGAGGAGAGAGAGAGGTGCAGAGATACAGAGGAGAGAGAGAGGTGCAGAGATACAGAGGAGAGAGAGACGTGCAGAGATACAGAGGAGAGAGAGAGAGGTGCAGAGATACAGAGGAGAGAGAGAGGTGCAGAGATACAGAGGAGAGAGAGAGAGAGGTGCAGAGATACAGAAGAGAGAGAGAGACGTGCAGAGATACAGAGGAGAGAGAGACGTGCAGAGATACAGAGGAGAGAGAGAGGTGCAGAGATACAGAGGAGAGAGAGACATGCAGAGATACAAAGGAGAGAGCGAGAGGTGCAGAGATACGGAGGAGAGAGAGACATGCAGAGATACAAAGGAGAGAGAGAGACGTGCATAGATACAGAGGGGAGAGAGAGAGAGGTGCAGAGATACAGAAGAGAGAGAGGTGCAGAGATACGGAGGAGAGAGAGAGTGAGAAGTACAGAGGACAGGAAGAGAAATGTGTATTGTGTGCATGAGAGTCTTTTGATAAATGTGCGTGGATGTGGCATCTCTTTATTAGAGTCCTGTGTGTGTGTTTGTGCAAGTGTGTGTGGGAGAGAACGTGTTTCTGAGAGTGTGTGTAGGCACAAGGGAGTATGCAGGTGTGTATGTGAGCATGTGTGTGTGCCCCCTGCTTTAAACACCTCAGCAGAAGTGGCCCTGGAGCAAGGCGGTGGCTGTGACGATGATGTCATGGCGGTAGTAATAGTGATGTCATGTGTTTACCTCCCCTGCGTGTCCCCAGGGCCCTGCTCAGGTGTTCCACAGGGGACAGGACAGGTGTTCCAGAGGTGACAGACTAATGAGATGACTCTCCACACACGGTCACTGCCTCCGCCAGGCTAGCTCAGACCGGCTCAGACCAGCCCCGCGCGCGCGCCAAACGCCACATCCGCAGAGGAAGACCAGTGGCCATCTTCCATTTGAAGCGCACACGCGCGCACAGGCGGTCTCACACACGCCATGCAGCCACAGGTTAAGAAGTTATGTAAGGCTGTACAGACAAGAAGCAGGGGGTTTGGGAGGGAGGGAGGGAGGGGGGGAGAGAAAGAAAGAAGGGTGGTGGGGGGTAGAGAGGGGAGGTGGGAAAGAGAGCGGGGGGGAGGTAGAGAGGGGGGGAGGGAAAGAGAGTGGGGGGGAGGTAGAGAGGGGAGGAGGGAAAGAGAGCGAGGGGGGGAAGTAGAGAGGGGAGAAAGGAAAGAGAGTGGGGGAGAGTAGAGAGGGGAGGAGGGACAGAGAGCAGGGGGGAACACTTGAAAAATGAGAGGGTGAAAGTGCACCAAACAGAAGGGCATGCGGGGAAATGAGAGAAGATGGAGAGAGAACAGCGGGGAAGGGAGAAACAGAGAATGACTCGGCAGTACACAGAAAAGAGGCAGAGGGAGAGAGAGAGAGAGCAGGGAAAAGCAGACAGAGAGAGAAAGAGAGAACTCAGAGAGAGAGGGCTGTGCACACTCAAAGTATCCTGGGATTAGGTCATCTTTATTAATAACCTCAATAACAAGAAACAACCGCCACCCCCCTCCTCCTCCTCCGCCCTCCTTCCTCTCCTCCACCATCCCTCCATCCCTTTCCTCCTCCCCGGCTCTTTGAGAGATGGCAGAACCGCTCTGACACGGCAGGAGACCTGTGTGAGTACAGGTACACACACACGCGCGCACACAGCTGCAGGCAAGAAGGCTGTGTGGAGGTGATCTGTCAGAAGGCAACAGTGCAGAGCAGGAGGGAGGGAGGGAGGGAGGGGAGGGGGGAGGGAGAGGGGGGAGAAGGGTGAGGACGAGGGAAGGAGGCGGACGGTCGTGCCGTGTGGCGAGGCCAAGCGGACACACATGAGCAGATTAGTTTCCTCTGACAGGAGAGCGGAGGGATGACTCCCTCACAGGCACGCCTGTGCAGGAGCGCAGCAGAGGAGCACAGCAGAGGAGAGCAGTGTGTGTGTGTGTGTGTGTGTGTGTGAGCCAGCGAGGGGGGGGGGTGGTGGAGGAGGGACACACTGCTGTGTAGTCTGCATGGCTGACTCCATCTCCTCCTCATGATGAACAGTTAGACTCGGACCAACACGCTACAACACAGCATGACGAAGCCAAACAAGCGATTCTCTGTCACTGACCATTAAAGAGCTCGCTCATCAATACCAACAGACTGTGTCCTGCCCCCCCTCCCCTCCCCCTCTGTCTCCAATCAACCACCCCGCGCATCCCCTCTCTACAACCACTGCCTATCAACGCTGCATAGGTATCACTGAACTCCAGATCAAAAGGTCGCTGGTTCAAATCCCCTCGCTGTACATCCCTGTGGATGAAAGCATGTGTTCTACACATATTGTTCTAAGGGTGGTTATAAACCTGACCCTGGGGTCGGCATCCCACGGTTCCCTCTCCGCAGATTTTGTTCAGTGGGGAAGACGTACGTCTACGAAAGGATATCAACAGAGAACGAACAGACTCTCATGCAGTCCATGCTTACGAAGCTGGGTGGATGGTATGTTTGACTGTTAGTGAGTTCTAGTAATAAAACGACCAGTAAGAGACAATTGGACAGGCACCCTCCTTCTCTTTCAGTGAAAAGTGACCACTTGGAGATGGCAGACCGGTTAGTCACCTCCTAAAGAAGGTTTCTGCCCCGCCTCCCGCCCTCGCTGATTGGTGGACGGAGCCGGAGCCTGACCGAGGGATTGGGTGAGAGCAGATCAAATGTTCTTCAAGCACCCCGACTCGTTATCTGCTGTTAAAGTGTAAGCTCCAGCTATCGAGTAGAGTTTAAGCGGAGCGAGGTGATTGACATCCAGGGATGAAAGCTTTCGAAAGTGATCCGAGAGCGATCTCTTCTCGGGAAAGGGCTGTGAAAGGCAGGAGGAAGGAAAAGGAGAAAGAAGAAAGGGAGGAGGTAGAAGCGGTGGAGAGAGAGAGAGAGAGAGAGAGGCAGCGGTTTACGTTTCAAATTTGGTAAAAAAAAGCGAAGCTGTCGCTGGCCCTTTAAGTCAAGGGGGAAAAAAGAGAGGACATTTTGTTATTGTTACCACGAAAAAGAGGAGGGAGTCTGCAGGGAGAACGTTCTGTGTACCGCGCCGTTCAAAGAAATGACAACGCTAAACACACTGCTAGGACAGCCTGCAGTCAGCTGGTAGCCATCGCCTCAAGCGTCAACACAACCCCATTGCAACCGTAGAACTACAACTACCACGGGCCACCTGGCGCCTCCTAAGGCCATAGGCACGGTGGTAGTTGTAGTTCGTCCGGGTTAAACTAGAGCTGGAGACGGGGCCTAAACGCTATCCACCTGTGCGGCTCGCAGACTGAATGAGCGATGAGGCAGAGCCCTATGCCATTTTGTCTCGTTGGCCAATAAATCAATAGACCAGTTCCAATTACTGCTACTGCTGTCTCTGCTGTGGCAAGGGGCCTGGTCTGACAAGGACTCTCACACACACACACTTTCATTCTCTCTCTCGATGGATTGTTTGGTGTTGTGGGCAAAATTAAGCTCTTTCTGTGTGTGTGCGTGCGTGTGTCTGTGCGTGTGTGTGTGTGTGTGTCTGTGCGTGTGTGTGTGTGTCTGTGCGTGTGTGCGTGTGTGTCTGTGCGTGTGTGTGTGTGTCTGTGCGTGCGTGTGTGTGTGTCTGCGCGTGTGTGTGGGTGGGTGTACTGTGAGCCCTGTCTCTGTTCGTCCCCATAGCCGTCTGCATGACTCAATCAATTAGTGACTCGCATCTTAAGTCTCCATCTTAGCCAAACACGCAGCAAAAAGACCAGTAAACTTGTCAATAAAACGCTGTCGCCTGTAGCATTATAAAGAACACGCACGCACTCTCCCGCCCCAGCCCGCTTCGTCGCGCACAAACAACACTCCCTCGCGCCGAAAAACCCAAACACTCTGACACCCAAACACAGGTCTGCCTCCGAACCAACGCACTCTCCAGTCTGTCTGCAGCCATTGCTTCCACGGTGGTCTACGGGGGGGGGGGGGGGACCGCTGGGTTAGTAAGGACAGGCAGCATCGCCCTATCAGCGGTGGAGCCATTCTGCTGCGGAGCTGGGCTGTAGCAGAGGCAGTATGAGCACTGTCATACAGGCCAGTGTTCCTGAACACAGCCCTGTCAGGGGATATTGTGTAGCAGTCAATGTACCCGTGGGCACCAGCGAGGGGCCCCGGCTAGGGGCCCCGGCGAGGGAACGCACAACAGAACAAAGTAAATGTCCACGCAGCAAAATGCACAGGCAGACGAAACAACACACACACACACACACACACACACACACACACACACACACACACACACACACACACACTGCACCCTGCTAGGCTAGACTACCACATGAATACTGTAAACAGATGTGAACACACACATAAACACAGCCACCTCCCTATCACAGACACGCACACAAAAACACATACACAAAAGCACACACACACACACACGCAAAAACAAATGCACAAAATACACACCCGCACAGTCACTAGCTGAACACAAATCGATGTATTAAAAGGACCCCTCTCCCACAGGGGACAAAGACTCATTTAAAGAATGTAATCCTCGCACACAAATCATGTTTCATCAGTAGGTAGCGCACGTTGCAGCGGGCCCTGTCGACTGTGGTTCGACAAAGAAACTGAATTCGTTTGTCTCTCAGACCCCAACAACCATTTAATACTTCACAGCCAGAGTCAGGAGAGATGCCGAGGTAGAGCGAGTCGTCCGGACCTTGCCTTCGCCCTCTCTACCTCTGCCTCACCCTGTCTGCCTCCGCCCCCTCACCTTTTCTACCTCTCCCTCACTCTCTCCGCCTCCCTCCCTCCCTCCTCCCCCTCTCTCCCACCCCCTCACCATCTCCTTCCATTATTTCTCAGGGCTCTTTTAAAGAGACGCTTTATTGATTTTCTGATGCGCCAAGCGCAGGGTTTAAAAGCTTGTCGGGAGGGCTGTGTGGACAGAACTCCCTCTCCTAGGCAGATCTGGGCCTCCTGCAGAATGCTCTAGGCTGCCCTGCCACTGCCACCGAGAAATAACTTCATAAAGCAACAGTTTCCCTCTCTCTCTCTCTCTCTCTCTCTCTCTCTCTGCTTTTTAGGAGAGAGAAAAAGGAGGCCTTGCCTAATAGGCGCAAAAAAATCTGCTCCTAGATAAACTGTTCCATATGCCACGAGTCAGTCTGTGGAGGGGAGGGAGGGAGGGAGGGAGGGAGGAGGGGAAACAAGAGGCAACCGTAATGTGAGGCGCTAGTGCTGGCCAGGAAAGCTGCTCTTGCTGCACCAGCATGGACCTTGACCACTTGGTGGCTGCAGCTTTGGAGCCCCGCGGCAGCTGGAAGATGTTCAGAGGATACTGCGAGCCTTAGCATCGGACCTAGCACTTTCACGAGAGCAACGCTGAGGCCTAGCCAAGGAACGCTTCCCATACCATCAGCGCGTACCTCCTCATGCAGGTGCTATACTCACCAGGACAGACAGCGGAGGATTGGAGAGGAAGAACAGCGAACATTGAAAGGCTTTCTGAAGATTGAACACTAACATAAAGGCAGAGAGCCCGCCGGAAGGAGGGGGGTGCCTGGGCTGGGAACCCAAGAGGAACGGCCAAAGCAAGGAGACTCCAGGGCCAGGAGAGGGGCCCAGTCAGTACAAGAGACAGTCAGGGCAAGAGGCCGTAGCAGGCCCGAGAAACCGACCACCGACCTGGACAAAATGGGCCGGGGCGTATGGCATCACGTTCCCAGGAAGGGGTATCGCATGACCAAAGTCGTCCGCACAGGCAGTTCCAGCTCATTGACGGCAGCTGCCTCAACCCAGATAGAGCCCGCAGTCAGACTCATGACGTACAGTCCATGTCACGCGTCACCGTTCGCATCGCCGCTGCCAACCTCGAGGCAGCTCACAGCTGCACAGAAGTCTGCTGCCGCGCCTCTCACCGAGCCACCCACTAAGCATCCACTAATCTGGAAGAGCCACGCGCATGGGCCACACACACAGAAGCACTATCCATGCTGCGCCTCACACAGTACACTCCACACACACACACACAGCGCACTATACACTCGTGCTGATCAGAGCACAGCCACCTCCGGGCATCCGAGCGCAACCCTTGAGCACACGTATACCTTGCGTGGTATTCACTGCTTTCATGGAGCAAGAGATCACCTTTCGACTTCATGCAGCTACCTTATATCCCAATACCAGCGAGCTTATGATGCCTCACTGACAGTGCGTCGGGGGGTAAAATCTCAAAACCCCTCCGCCTCCAGGAAAAGGGTGGGATTTCTCATAATGCTGGGGCTCTGCTGCATCATCTATCGTCGTGTGTGTGGTCCCGTGTGTGCGGCTGCAGCGTCGCTCGCCCTCTCGCACGCCCTGGTGCTTATCCTGTAACGTCTCGAGCGGAAGCATTCCACCACGGGAAGCAAGTGAGTGTCCCAAACAGAACAATTGGTTAAACGAACAAAGCCAGAGAGAGCAGATGCGCGAAGAGTAACGACGTACGTCATGTCACTTGGAATGCAAGAGAGAGCGATGAGCGTCAGTCTAGCGAGCTAGAGTATCGCGCAGATGAGCAGAGTAGCACTACTGCACTCTGTTATGCACGATGATGCAAGCGACATCTGGCCCCGGATTGGAGCATGGCGAGGAAATGTGGCGTTTAGGCATTTCAAGAGAGAGAGAGAGAGAGAGAGCGAGAGAGAGCGAGAGAGAGCGAGAGAGAGAGATAGAGAGCGAGAGAGAGAGAGAGCGAGAGAGCGAGAGAGAGAGAGAGAGAGAGAGAGAGAGAGAGAGAGAGAGAGAAAGAAAAAGGCTCAAATAAAAACAAAGTGACCTGCTGAGAGAACAGGGCTGTATCCTGCTGTTCATCTGCATGGCTGCTCCACAAACTCCACACACACTACACACAAACACACACACACACACACACACACTACACACCACACACATCCAGACAGAAGCACCAGGAAGGAGGCCTTATTCTCACTGTCTCTGCACTGCACACACACACACACAAACAAACACACTACACACCACACGCACACACACACTACACACCACACACACACACACACTACACACACACTACACACCACACACACTACACACAACCAGACAGAAGCACCAGGAAGGAGGCCTTATTCTCACTGTCTCCACACAAACACACACACTACACACTGCACGCACACACACACACAAACACACACAGACTACACACCACACACACACACACATCCAGACAGAAGCACCAGGAAGGAGGCCTTATTCTCACTGTCTCTGCACTGCACACACACACTACACACTGCACGCACACTGCACACACTACCCACTACACACACTACACACGCTAAACAATAGACCCAAAGTTTGCTGACTGCCCTGCGAGAAAATGACACAAAGAAGAAGAATTAAAGTGATGCATCTTAATGAAATTGATTGTGGACAGTCTGGCGAAAACATCTGTTTCCAGGAACAAAACTGCAAGAGGTACCACTGCTAACACACACACACACACGTACGCGCCCACACTCACGTGCACACACACATCCATACACCGTGCAACCAAATACGCACTCAAAACGCTGGATAATATTCAAACGCTGCACAATGCATTATTTGCAAGCCATAGCCTAGCGGAAATCACTGTGTTGGAGTGCTCATCCGCTCCGATACAATCCAGCATCCTGGAGCTTCAGGGATGAAATCCATAGCTAACCCTCTCCAGCAAATGGGCCCATTCCACACAGAAGTAAAAGCCTTTATGTGAAATAACACTAAGCAGACATCATATGCTGTGGAGGCCAAATCCAGTGCCACCGTTTTTCATACACAGCTCTCTCACCAGGGATAAACAGAGGCTGGGAGATCGGTATGAGCCTGGAGGGAGGACAGTGAAGGGCCAGATGGTCAATGCTGGTCAGATGGTAACAAACACGCAGGTCACAGGCCTCCTCTTTCTCTCTCCCTCCTTCCACTCTCTCTCTCTCCCTCCGTCTTCTCACTCCATCTCTCCTCTCTTTCCTCTGTTTATGCCTCGTCTCTCTCTCTCTATCTCTCTCATTATCGCTCCTCTCCCTTCCCTCTCTTCTCTCGTCTTTTCCCCCCTCCTCCCCTCCTTCTCTCTCTTTCTCTCACCCCTACTCCTATCTTCTGGGCGGTTTGTTGTGCCTAAGAAGACTTTAGAGTTTAGAAAACAGTAGACGTTATGAACCGTGGAGCGGGTCGATACTGGACCCTGAGGGAAGGCTCTCGGGGATTAACCTGGGCATCAGAGTTCACAACCTCAACCACGCTCTCAATCTAGAAGTTTCTCGCTAGCCTGAGGGCCTCAGGCCGCAATTTAAACATGCGTGCGTCCAGTGTGCAGAGGTGTGTCTGTTTGTGTCAGTTTAGGGCGTGCGTGTGCGTCTTGTTGTGTGTGTGTGTGCTTGTGTGTATTTGGGTTACGTGTGTGTGTGTGTGTGAGACCAAGCTACAGGGAAAAGACAGAGTGCTAGGCCACACTTCGCGGGCCGGTGTTGATCCGTGTCACTCACCCTGACCCGCAGCTGTGCACACATAGCAGCCTCTTTCAACCCAACACTCACACACAACTCTTCCTCTGGAGAAGAGAGCAATCAAAACCCAGTGGCTGTCTCTCCCCCTCCCCCAATGCCCCCCTCCCCACCCCCTTTTCTCTAAACATCATGCTGTGTCCAGTCCCTATATGACCCCCTGCTGTTTGTCCCTAGTGTACGTACACACACACACACACACACACACACTTTAACAGATGACCCATCTGCTCCTGTTACCCAGACCTCTCAGCTGGCTTGCCTTACACCATCATCGACACACACACATGTGCGGGCACACACACACACACACACACACACACACACACACACACACACACATACGCACTCAACGACACTCAGCTAACTCCCTGCACTTCAACCAGCAGCCAAACTTTGATACAAGACCTTTTTTATCTGTGGAGCTACCACTACAGAGAGAGAGAGAGAGAGAGAGAGAGAGAGAGAGAGAGAGAGAGAGAGAGAGATGTAGAGAGAGAGATGTAGAGAGAGAGAGATGAAAAGAGCGAGGGACAGAGACACAGAGCACATGAAAAGGAAATGGGGGTGTGAAAAAGAAAGAAGGATTAAAAAAAATATAGGCCCACTCTCTTCCACAAGGTTCGATCAAACTATCTTTCAAAAGTCTAATCTATTTTCCCTCCCATCCCCAAAGCCGACGTCAGGGACCAAATCAACAGTTGCTCGCTGAACTGTGAAATGCCTCCATCCTCAGTCAAATAGATTACTTTCAGTGAATTAAAAAGCAAATCAGTTAAAGGGAGAGGCAGGGAGCGGCCACGTATACCCACGGCTGTTCCAGCGTCTCCCGGCATCGGAAACAACGTCATTGTCCCTCTGTTCTGCGTGGCAGAGCGCCACTCTCGCTACGCTATCTGTTGCGCTTTACATGGCACAACTGGCAGCGAGATGATGGTGACGACTGCACCAGACAGCAGACATCTGGCCAAGCGCATGTGTCCCAGGCATGATGCAACAATGCTGCTGGCCCCCCCGCACGGCCCCCCGCACGGCCCCCTCAGCCCAGACTTAGGGTAACGGAGAGTAATGGGGTCCCAGCCATCAGCAATCCATCTAGCCTACTATGGGGTAAGCGGGGGCGATGGGGGGGGGGCATTGTTTAACTGACAATGAGGAGATGAACTCAGCAGGAGATTGGTTTGCATCTGGACCCAGAAAGGAGGCCTTAGTCAGGCCTGGACAGTGCCACTGAGCTACCAGTCACAGCAGCACACGCACACACACACACATGCACACACACACACACACGCATGGACACACACGCACACACACTGGACACATGCCAGTGCTGAAATCTGGTTGTTGAGACGCAAATACAGAACAATAAGGGCTTCTGTAAGAGACGGCCTTCTCTCTTTGCAGTCGATGTCTCTTCCATGTGGATGAGGATGACATCTCATTTTGTTCATGTTTTTCTGCTTGTTTTGTCAGCCATTTTACTACCTGTGAATGGACTGCACCGCTTCTTCGCCATCAAATGCGTGGGTCATCAAACTACAACATCCTCCTGTGACAGAGCACCCAAACCAAGATCCTGATTGATCCGACTTTGGACTTCTCCAGCACCGCACGCCAAGATAACACAACCAAAGTGCCAGTGTTGAATGTTTTTTTGTTTCCCTGCTTATAACACCCTCACACTGGGATCCTTGTTAAGCTTAGCTGCGGGCATTTTCAGGATCACCAGCTTTTCCTCCCACATTGGTTGTCTTATCTTGTATTCGATAATTAACTACCACCGGTCTGTTGTTAGGAGTAAGTACCTGCACCCCCTCCCCTTCTACACAGCCCGCTCTGGTGACCGCTCCGTTCTTCAGCGTAGCTCCTCTGCTTGCTGGTCACGCTGTAATTACTGTAATCAGCCAGCTGAAGCTAATGCTTACTTCATTACCTTAAGAAATAGACCAAAAAATACAAGTTGTGGGGGTGGAGGCACCATCTGTATCGTGCATGAATTAAATTGGGTTCTTAAAGCTTATCTCATAACCAGTAGTCAAAGTTCTCATCGAAAAAACACTGTCTTTCAAGTGGATTAAAACCAACTTCACTACGTAGCCGAGGCTGTTTCAGTCATTTGATATGCCTCCGGGAGCGACAAACGTCTGTTTAAGAGTATATTCGCTCTCAACGTGCCATGCAACTGTTCGCATAACAAATTTGAATCGCAAATGATCACGTTCTGTGCTAAACTAACCAACTGCTCGTAACATCAACCGAATGTCTCCAATCTGTAGACATCTGTGAAAAATCGTAGCCTACGATAGTTTTACTTTTCATCTTTTTCGATAGACCGAGAGCAATGGTTTTTAAGTGCTTAGGGGGAAAAAAAATTGCTTGCGAGGTTTTAGACCGCAGTGCGCTATGTTGACGGTGGTAAATAGGACATAAAGTTACAGCATGCATTTCGACCGCTTAGGTAAAACATTGTACTATACCAACGAAAAAACAAACAAACACTTTAAAGGTGAGCGAGGCAACAGTTGGACGCTCCCGACGGAACAGGGAGCAATCTAATGTTATTCTCCGTTCTCTTAGAGGAATTAACCGTTACTGGATACGTTTTGGAAAACACTGATTCAGTTACTGTTGACTTCTTATGAACCTATCCCCTCGGCGTTGTTGCGTTACGTATAGGATAAACTTACCTTAAAAATGCGTTTTTTAGTAGACGTTCCTCAGCGGAGCAGCTGTATAATGCAATGAGCAGTTCTGTCTGACAGTTCCTTCTGCCCAGACGCGTAAACTGACGACAGACTATCCCTGTTCCTCTCCGTTATGTCGGCTTTGTTTTGGAAAATTAAGAAAAGTTATAAATTATTCCCCAGATTTCACATACACGCGAGCGTGAATCTCTCAAAGATTTCTTGCGGACCACAGCGAAATGAAGACATACGACGCTGTCAGTTTACATAGCGGAACTCGTTCACTCCGCTCACTCCCCCAATTGGCTTTGTAATAGGAAACCGGGATGGGAGGGGGTCAGTACGCAATAAGATCGACTTCAAAAGCAGCAAAAAAAAACTCTCCTCGACTCTCTTTTTGTCCTTTCATCGTTCATAGCACAACTCTAGCTAAGTAGTTTGTCTACATATTAAACCCGTATACAGCCAAGCGACATCGGGTGGCCGAGGCACTCGCGAGTTGGTCGGTTCCAGTGGAACATCGGTGTGTATCCTGACGTTCTGCTGCAGAGCGTGCTGTACTTCAGCCATCAGAGCGAGACCTGGGTGAATTCAAAAAACACAAACAGGTCTCCGCCCATCCCTTTAAACCAAGACCTAGATTGATGGTTCATAAAGGAATTGTAGAAATCCAGAGGTTAGATCGTATTTTGACTGATAAAGTGAACTGGATGTGCATTGTAATTATCTGAGTTAAATGTCAGAGGTTTGGGATATGTTGTTGATTACCTACATCTGTATATATCCTATTACATGTTGTTATTGCAGTATAACAACACGCATGGGTTTATTTAGTCAGTTATAGACAGAAGCCTTTTATGAAATGTGCAATGAATAACAACAATTGATGAAGCAGTAAACACACTGTACAAAACAGGATTATAACCACAAGATTATAACGAGGGATTACCAGGGAAATCATAACCTAAATAATAATCCTGATTGATTTTTCTACAAACGGATTGACACACAGGTGAGACCTTGTTGCGGGGTGTGAGCGCTTTGCTGATGCGTTGTGTACGGTTTATTTGAAGACTGTTTGTGTCAAGACTGCTTCTCCTCTCGGTCTAGCTCATCCTTCGCAGTTCACCAGGGTCTGTCAGAGAGACGTCAGGAATGTATTGGTCAGAGGAGCTATTTCCACTGACACACAGCAATGTGAATGGTTTCGACTCCAAGTACAACTGCACAACTGCTCATTTTGGGGGGGAAAGGAACCTGAAAGTGGATCTTTCTCTGGTTGTTTCCGACGCCGCGTAACCCGAAGACTAACATATGAAACAGATGGTAGCAGTGCGCTGTTAGGCTGGTAGAAGGTGTTAGATGAAGACGAAATAAAAACATCAAATAATCAGGATTTTAATTAACACTACATCTTGTGATTTTTCTTTTTTGAGATACTTTAGGAAGGGGGGGGGGGGGCGAAAGACAGCAGAATTCGCTGGGGTTTCATTCATTATTAAAAAATCAACAACTACTGAAAAACAACAACCTTTGTTCGGAATTGCATTGAGAGGAGTCTCAAGTGGAAAGCACAAAAACAAACGAAGACGGCTGATAAGGCAGCTGTTAACCCCCCCGTCACATGACCACTCCAAAAAAAATAAAATAAAGAGAAAAACATAACAACAAAAGTAATTTTTCATTGCAGCGGAGCATCCCCAAAACACAATTAGAACATCGCGAATGCTTTCCAAAAGTTAATTTGTAGGGATGAAGGAACTAGATCTGCATTTTTATCCATAAGAAGCTTCGTGGATCATCTGAGGATTAAATCGTATTTCCAGCCATCGCTGGGTTGATGAAGCAGCAGACACCAGCCTTAGCATCACAGGCAAGCGATAAGGCTGGACCTAAGCTGCAGGAGTTATGTTGTCAACTCAACTAGGACTTACGGCATGGAAACGACAGAGAGAGAGAGAGAGTAAACAATAAGCTTTTGGATGATTCATGCAACATCAGACAGAGTGTACTGTCTGTAACTGAGGCTGAAACCTCATAATGTTCTGGTACGTTCCAGGATGTATATGTGCTTTATTTCCCGCGGGGCTGAGCTGTTTCAGAATTCTATAGACGACATAGTGATTCTAGGACCATCTGGATCCGCACTGAATCCATGTGATGAGCGTGTGATGAGCGAGCGAGCGAGCGAGAAGCTGGCAGGGAGAAGGTAGGGCCTTCGCCTGTTAAACGCCATAGGGATTAACTAGGGTGATTCACAATTCAGGTCAATCGTTGCCGGCAACAGGAGAGTCGGGGAGATTTCTACTGTATTGATAGGAGTTAAACCCTGAAGAGGTTCGGCTTTAAGGAGGGAAAAATCCCTCGGTAAGAAGCGGGTGCACTTGAAATGCAAAATCATTGTTTTGCTGAAACTCTATCCCATCCAGTCCCAGGGCTAGCCTTACCAAGGTTGAATGAGTCATGAGCAGAGCCAGAAACAGTATTTAGCACACTTTTAGACGAATGCAGAAAGCAGGCCAGTGAAGAGAAGTGGGGTACAGTCTCATTATGGTAGGGTTCAAAGTTCAGGTCCCATGAGTCTTTGCTGGAGCAGCATCACTCTTCCTGGATTGCTCCAGTTGTAGGTTTCCATCACAACCAGTCTCCAGTTTTATGTGGGGTTTGATTGATGTTTATGGTGGGAAAACTTTCTTAAATGAAGACGAGATAACTTTAGAAACTGTTTTAAACATCCCTAAAGGTGGAAAAAATGGGCAACTGTAATTGATGTAGTTCAGAAATATTCCGAGAAGCATTTATATGACTGACATGAGAAAGCAGTGTTAAATACCGAACACATTTCAATCTGGGGCAGGAAATATCAAAACTGTCACGATCGGTCCTCAGGCTAATTCGCAACATTAGCTTTCTGACAGACACCGGTCTCCTCAAACGTTGATCTGTCACAATTCATTACATAGCAATTTCTGGCGAGTAAACATTTGAAGAGCAAAGAGGAGAAATTGCACGTCTTTATCGGAGAAATAGCCTAAATATTTTATTGCGTCCTGCCTCTTGTGGCGAAGGGATCATTTCTATTCAGATGAGTGTTAAGGCATGTCTAATATGATGAGTTTCTTCCCAGCTCGGCCGGAAATTACAGAGCAGCAAAACATGATGTAATCTGAGCAGCAAATTCATTAAAGGGAGAAAGAACTTGACACACGTTTTTTAATCAGAGACTTTCGAGACCCAAATGAACGTTTTGAAAAGTGCCCTTCGTTTTTCTTTTCCGTCGGACCAGTTAAGGGAAAATGCGTCTTCTATGAATAGATTAAGGTGTTCGAAAGCGCTTAATCTCGGATAGAATGTTTTCATCATTAGATCTAAATAGACCTTAAAACAGATGCAGAGGCAAACATTTTGTCCTGAGGAAAAGTCCAAACATGCTGCCATCTTATATCAAGTCCCCCAATATAATGAACCAGTCTTATGAAACCAGCTTTAGATCTCTTTAAATTGGCTATCTGGCACACGATGCCTCCGCGCTGCACATTGTTTTAGATGCTGTCTCACTATGCTAATTTACCGTCTTATGTAAAAGGGAAAAGTTTTCCAGGGGGTGTTTAATTCTGTTGGAACCAAGTAAACGCACGAGACATGGTCTATGGAGCCCTGCGCTCCTGATGCCACCGGGCTGGAGAGAAATGCTGAGAGAGACAGAGCAGGGGCCCAAGGGACACCCTCACCGCTCTCCCACCCACCCCCACCCCCACCCCCCCCACAGGACTCCAGCCCACCGTAATGAGCCTCACGCCAGCCCCGCCTCCCCCAGCAACAGCTCGGTGTCCCTCTGCTGCAGAGCCCTGCCTGCACCAGCCCTACCCGCCAGCCTCCCTCCTATGCTAATAGGGTTCATCCAGCACATAGTGTGAATGTATATGTATTCCAGTCCAGTTGTTTAGGGACCCTGTAGGAAGCCACATGTATGTATAATGGAAGGGGATAGATGCACTGGTTGGGCGTTGTAATGCCCTGAACAATTCAGAGAGAAGAGAAGTCAGTGAATACTAATGAAAGAGAACTAGTTTGGCCAGCCATGGACCGCCATCTAAAATGCCATTTGTTTCTGCCAGAGGCTGCTTGGAGCGGCGCCCTGCGGATGGTCATCGAGGCCGCTCATTGGTACAGGAGAAGATGCAGATAACCACCAAACGTGTCACCGCCACGCGTTGCGTTGCGTGCGCTGAATTACAAAAACGACGTGTTTGTGTGGCGCAGACATGTCTACCTTGGGTTCGATTTCACGCTGAAAGCCGGACCGGCGGGGGGGGGGGGGGGGGAATACACGACGAAAATGTGATTAGGAGCGTGAGAGAATGCAGACCTCACAACGCGAACAGCGTGCACCTGGTGTCGCCTGTAGAGACGCGAGTGTTATGTTGGGGTGAAACGGCCGGCCCCGTGCTGACGCGCGCATGGCAGCTTGTCACATGGCTGCACGCGTGTGTGACGTCCAATTAACCTCCAGTCTCCTCTCATAACTATCCAGCTGCACTCCTCTCTGTACACCGTGGAGGAAATCTGCCCTCGCTGTTACTCTAAGGTATCCCGGGTTTGTTTGCTTTAGTGCAATTCAAGGTACACCATCTAACGACATCCCCTCCCCTCCCTTGGTGTTTTAGACAACTGGCCATTTAAATGGTCTAATTTTACACATCCATCTGCTTTATAGGAATGGAGATATCAAATCCTGCCACCCTTTCATTCGTTCCGACAGCCCTGCCCCCCTCCTCCCGTACGCCGTGCCCATCCCACTGATAACATTCTAGACGGCCACAACCCCGGATGCCCCCTGGAGCAAACGGGCATTCAGGAAGACACAGTGGTTGTCTCTTTCTGTTCTCTCAGATTGGCACCGTGGCACCGAATTCCCGTCAGCTAGGGCGTTGAAGAATGCTCATGCAGCCATCTTCAGAATCCTAAAGGGCAAATCATTGAGCTGTGAAAAGCACAGTGGAACTACTTTTCCACAAATGGCTATAAGCAAGGTAATCTTTCTTGCTCGCTAACTCTGTTCCCTGGTTCCACGCAGCCATATGGGATGTCAAGGAGTTCTGGCCGGGGAAACAAAGAACTTGGCATATAATTTTCATTTAAATACAACCATTTTCAGGAACTCACGCTGCAGTTTACAGCGGTCTGGTGTCTTTGAGGAGAAACGTGTTTTTGTCATCTCAAAGAGCCCTTTTCGATGTTTAAACTTCCCCCCGACACATTTATTCAGTGACCTTTCGCTAAAATCTCTGAGTGAGATGTGCAGAGGTTAACCTGACGTCTCTAGCTTCTGTGCAAAGGGCCTGTCATGTTCCAGAGCTCTGAAAGACTGCTAGACACATATTTCAGGGCCTCGTAAAGTGTCTGATACCAGGGATGTATATGACTGTGGGCTGGGGGAGTGTATATATCCTGCTGGGGCAGGGAGGGGACTGGTGCCATTAGCTCCAGTGGAGACGGCAGATTGTGGGCACCGTGGATAGACTTAAGCTGCATTGTTACAGAAACAGTTTAAATACCGGCATGCCGTTATTACCCCCACACGCTGATTCAAACATACTGCCTCCTTCGCATACGGATTCACACACCCATTCACACACACACACATTCAGGCTTTGTTTTCTATCTAGCAGTGAAGACCACGTTATTTCCAGTAGGGCCTCTGTCAGCCTGGGGAACAGCCTGTACAGTATATTACACTACAGTCCTCTTTTGTACAGGGCATGAATCGCGCTTTATAACCACTTAAACCCCCCCCCCCATCCCCCATGGCAATCCTAATAAACCCAGGATTATTATTATACCGCAATGTATGACTGCTGACTTTACAAGCTGCACTCCAGCCCTGAGCGAGAGAGAAGGAGAGGGAGAAGGAGAGAATCGGAGGGAGGAAGAGACGGCGACCAAGTCAAAAACTCACAAAGCAAAGCCTTTCCAAAACCATCAGCGGACCCCTTTTCCGTCGGAGAGGGAGGGGAAAAACTAACAGAGTGACCGATCCCTGTTTCGCCAGTTTCCAGTTTGAAGTCTGCAACTTCCTCGCCAAGAAACAAACGCCCTCCTCCGGGACTTCCTGTCTGTTTGAGATGTTCTCCGCGTGGAGGTCATCCTCTGATCTTCCCCTACCTGCCTGACTGCTTTACTGCCTACCTGGCT
The DNA here is from genome assembly GCA_036571765.1 of Plecoglossus altivelis. NCBI lineage: Eukaryota > Metazoa > Chordata > Actinopteri > Osmeriformes > Plecoglossidae > Plecoglossus > Plecoglossus altivelis. The sequence continues at coordinate 1,203,284 of BROE01000025.1, forward strand.
GACACACACACACACACACACACACACACACACACAGCCCTGTGCGAGCTTAGCCATGTTGGCAGGCGCTAGCTCATAACAATGCTAATTTCTGCTTGCGAGAGAGGACAGGGGAGAAGGGGGTAGTGGAGGGGAACGTGTGGAGGTGGGTCGGCCTGTTCGATGGCTGCGTGTCGGGCGTTGGGATCCAGAGAAACGAAGGGAGGGGGAGGGGGAAGGGAAGGGGAGGGGAGGGATGGAGGCGGGTTGGGGGATGGGCTGCTGCATCAGCATGTGTGCAGAAATGTGATAGTGGGCCTGGGCTCACAAAGAAAACACAACTGCTCAAACACTCCCAGTTTGGCCCTGTGTGCTGAGGGGACAACCCAGCATGGCTGCAGTAATTATCCTCCCAAAGCCCGACCTGCACTGCTACCAGCCCCAGGGAGGAGGCTATGCTACGCTTGGCTTGCTACGCTAGGCTCGCTATGCTAGGCTCGCTACGCTACGCTAGGCTAGGCTTGCTCCACTAGTCCACCCTCATCTTTCAACGCTAGCTGGGCTTTTGCTGGTGCAGCTGTGCTGTGCCCAAGGGAACTCACACAGATGTGTTTAAACTGGCACAGAGCTTCGTCGGCCCGCAGTAATCTCTGCCTGTAATCTTAACCTGAACTCACAACTCCTCCGATGCAGAACATGGCACTCACTGTCTGCAACTACAAGGGGTAGCACTATGTACCAAACCTGTCTAAGTCAGACATCACACCAAGCACAAGCACTACACACAGTGGGCCTTTTTCCTTTCTTTTTTAAATGGAAACACATTGTTTAGCTTCGCATGGTCCCCACAGAGAACAGTGGGCATAACAATGCTTAATGCAGCACATATGGGAACAATTGCGTGTGTGGACATGTGACATAACAGGCCCATGTGACACACACACACGCACACAGAAACACAGACAAACACAGTAACCTTTCCACTGTATAGACATCCACTTGGTCTTGTGAGATCAGGTGATGATGAGGGGAGCCAGAGCACTGGTAACCCCATGCTTTACACACACACACACACACACACACACACACACGCACACACACACACATGCACACACGCATGCACACACACACACACACACACGCATAGTGCCTCATTGTGAGCTCCACAGACGCTCAAACACCCACAGTCCCCTGTGTTTTTACTTTATTCTGGTCGCCTTTGAAACGTGAGACCCACGACCACCCCACGTATTGCTCCCTCCCTCCCCTCCTCCTACCAAACGACGAACAGGTTTGTGTTTTTAAGCTTTTGGCTTTTTTGAAGCCATCTCTTCTCACCCCCCCTCCCCCCCTGCTCTCTTTACAGAGTTCTTTTGTTGCACTGGAGAGTGTGTGAATGCACTGCTGACTCGTAAGTGCTTAGCAATGTGACTTGTTCAAGGTAGGCCGGTCGCTCCTTTGCTACTGACGACAATCTCAATATCTGTGCCTGTGAGTGCGGGAACTTTCTGCGTTTTTGAGTGTGCGCGGACTGGTGGGCCGGAAATGTCACACACACACCATAAGATGGAGCCACAACGGAGCTACAACACACACAAATGCACAGAAGGGCGGTGAATGCCCACAAGGAAGTTGGCCGGCAATCTGCACGACACACACCACTAGGTTGGCGCAACCACCGCATAGGCGGCTTAAGATTATCCCGTGCATCGAGCTGATGTGCTTACCAGCCGACTTTCATTTGTGGAGCCCGAACAGAACGCTCAACACCCCCATCCCCTGTGGTTTACTTTTATTCGGCTTCGACCTGCCTTTGTGACAACATGAGAGCCCCCCGACATACCCACCTACTTTGCTCAGTCTCTCCCCCCCTCCTCACTGGGCGCGCAACTCAGACGCAGACACCAGGTTGTTTTAAAGACACTTATCGGATAGTTGTTTGAAAGCCCTCTTTCTCAGCTCACCCCCCCTCCCTCCACCCTGTCTCTCTTCACAGGTTCTTTGTGTTGGCATGACTGGAGAGTGCGGTGAGTGCTGCTACTAGCTTAGACGAACGCGTGCTTAGCAATGTGACTTGTTCAAGGTAGGCCGGTCGCTCCTTTGCTACTGACGACAATCTCAATATCTGTGCCTGTGAGTGCGGGAACTTTCTGCGTTTTTGAGTGTGCGCGGACTGGTGGGCATGGTCGGTCCTCGCACGGATAGAAAAACAAACCGTGTGTGTGCGCGGTGTGTTTTGCTGTTAGATTGAGATAACAACACAATAACGACGATGGACTGACAGCTCTTTCAATCGCTAGATCAGACCTTTAATGCACGAAATAAGTATCTGAATGTTTGTCTGCCTCTGTGCGTGTCTCAGGCTAGATTATCTTGAGAAGCAGGTATTGCCTGAAGTCAGCAGGTGTCTTGATAATGGCTCAAGGACAAGCAAAGCCACACGTTGCTGTTGTTTGGATGAGCAGTTTGCGAAAATAAAAGGATAGGCGATCACTTCCGTGTTCAGCGGCACCCGGCAATGGAGCTATGGATATTGTGGAAACAAAACGATTTGGAGTATAAACCCCGCACTGTGGCATACAAATGCACGCGCAGCGTGGCTGCGACTCCAACACGTTGTGCACAGTGCATCCAACGATGCGTCTGTTCTCCAGATTGTGTGTGTAGAGATCTGAGACTCAGCCCTGTGAGGTCAGAGCTGGAGGACTCGGAGGGTGAGAGCGGGAGGGTCCGTTTTTGCTCCGCAAGTGAGGATGGACGCGAGTGAGGATGGACGCGAGTGAGGATGGACGTGAGTGAGGATGGACGTGAGTGAGGATGGACGCGAGGGAGGATGGACGCGAGTGAGGATGGACGCAAGTGAGGATGGATGCAAGTGAGGATGGATGCAAGTGAGGATGGACGCGAGTGAGGATGGACGTGAGTGAGGATGGACGTGAGTGAGGATGGACGCAAGGGAGGATGGACGCGAGTGAGGATGGACGGGAGTGAGGATGGACGTGAGTGAGGATGGATGCAAGTGAGGATGGACGCGAGTGAGGATGGACGCAAGTGAGGATGGATGCAAGTGAGGATGGACGCGAGTGAGGATGGATGCAAGTGAGGATGGATGCAAATAAGGACGGACACACGGATGTACATGACCTCGTGGTCTTTGAATCTAGACAGTAATCCAGGTCACGGCACCCCATGGCTAGATGTGTCGTGTCGGTGCTCTTCATTATCCTTCACTGTGTTTTCGTGGGGACGATGTTGTGAAAAAGATCACTTTGATCACTGACGCTACGGGGAAAAACCTAGTCTCTCTATTTCAGAGCCTAACCCAGTTCCGACTTCATAACAAAAGCCTGAGTCTGACGAAACAATGCCTGGTGAGATCGCACACCGTCGACGGTCCTCGTAGCTCCCCTGAAGAACCGCAGCACCTGTCTACGAAACACCACACTGTTGACATCTCTCTGAGCCGCTCGAAGTTCACAAACAAATTCCAAAGATGTTTGGCACACAAATACAGCATGCAATATTCAGCGTTAGTTAGATTTATATTCCAGGCATTGTGAGGATTGCACAGGTCAACAGGCCCCCTGGCTCTCACATCTCCATAGCTTAATGCACCCCAGCTAGTGAATGCCACTTGCACACTGTACTGAATTGATCTGGAGTAAACAAGATCTTCGGGGAGACCATAATGTGGTAAACGATTTGATTCATTCAACCATTCAGAAATGGATGGAATGCGTGTGCGCGAGTGTGCGAGGTGTACACATCAGTGGGCAGACGTGGCGGGGGGTGGGTGGAGGGGGGGCACGCACGCTCTGAAAAAAAAAACGGCAAAATAATCGAGATGAGACGCGGCGCGAGAAACGAGGCAGAGGAGGGGAGACGCGAAATGAGAGATGCAAAAAGGATGAAGAGGATAATTGGATGAAATTGATTTAAATTGCGGCTTTAATGTTGCAGGAATACAGCCAGCCTTTGTGCGTGAGCGATGCTGTGTCCTTCTCCTCGTATCGAGGCCCTCACGCTCCCTACGTTTGAGAGCGTGCGGAGGGACGTGGTCTATTTTCCCTTCAAAGAGGAAGGGGAGGATGTGAGGTGGTTGCGAGGTGAGGATGGGAGCACCAGTACTTCTCTTCTGCTTGTTCTCCACAGGCAGTGCACCCGAGGGCTGAGCCAGGATGGTGGCTCCTCGCTTCCTCTGATGATAGCCAGAGGGTTATTACACCGCCGCCCCCCCTCTCCTCCTCTGTCCACAGCCGCCCCCCCTCTCCCCCTCTGTCCACCGCCCCTCCCCCTCCCCACCATCCTCCAAATCTCCCTCCCCTGCTCCTTCCTCTACCTTCCCCTCCCTCCCTGCACACCCCACCCCCCCTGTCACTTCCTTCACTGCCATTACCTTCCCACCAACCCCCAAACCCCTCCCCCCCACACACCTACTACCCGCTCAAATCCAATCACAGTCAACGGTGATGGCAGCGGCAACACATTTTGATTGGCCGGGACGTTAACCTCTGCCTGCTATTGTCCTCCAGCCTATAATGGACACGCTTCAACACATGTTCACAGCCATTCAGCTTCAAGTGACTGCTTGAAAATAATTACGACTCATTTTATGTATTGTCGGCGAATTACGCGCTTGAGTGCTTTAGCACAATGCCGCCGGAGATTTGGGATAAAAGGTGGGCTTACAGTGCCTAGACACCCATGTTTGGGGTGAGAGGTGTATGCGTGCAGTGTCTGTGCCACAGTGTGTGCATGAGTCTTTGAGTGTGTGTCTTTGAGAGAGAGAGTGTGTGTAAGCGGGGGGCGGGGGGGGGGGGGAGAACACTGCAGACGCTAAGATTGAGAAGATGTACCCGTAAATATTTAATGTATTTCATGCAGTACGAGTGCTCTATACCAGACCTGGCCCAAAGTAAACACCTTCTATCATGACTCGACACTCGATATCATCCGGCTGCCTGTCACACTGGAAGATGGGAAAGAAAAGAAGAGGATATCTGGAGTCTATTCACTGGGTGTATGTGTGTGAATGTCTTTGTTATAAGGGAAGCAGGCTATAGAGAGTCCATTCAAAACAGTGTGTGTGTGTGTGTGTGTGTGAGTGTGTGTGTGTGTGTGTGTGTGTGTGTGTGTGTGTGTGCAGGAGTGGGCACTGGAGTGTTGCAGCATTGATATGACCCAGTCCTGATTTTCCACTTCCTATCTAATCCAATGGTGGTGGTGGGGAGAGGGGATATCTGGTTTCCACTGGGCACTACACAGGATCAGCTGCATTGCCCTCCTACAGCAGTCATCCCACCATCCCAGGACATGCCCCATATCCTGGTCCATCTGTCCCTGTCTCTCACTCTTTCTCTCTCTCTCTCCCTCTCTCGCTCTCTCTCTCTCTCTCTGGATCCTCCTAATTCCACTCCCGCCCCCTCCATCTCTCTTTCGCTCTCTCTGTTCGATCGCAGACAATGGCTGGCTTGGGAGAGACAATTCACAGCTGTCCTGCATGTCCCCCGTGGGATGTTTCTCCCTCCCCCTCCCCGCCTGGCCCCTCCCTCCGGAACATCTGCTGTGTCCACTCACAGCCTCCCCCAAACCCAGCCCTGTCCAGGAGGTCAAAGCGATCTCCATGCAAATTGCGGATGACTTCCTGTGTCTGTGCGGCCTATCCTATACCAGTGGGAGGGGTGGGGGTGGTGGGTTAGAAAGGTCGAATGGACCTCTGCTCCGGTGTGATGTCCAGACCGAACCCCCTCATCCTGCCAATACATTCCTTCAGTCAAGGTCTGCATCCCCAATCGCATCAGTTAATTCCACTCTTTACTTTTTCTACCGTAGGTGATGCCGTCCTTACAAAGTAAAAAAAAAAAAAAAGTTACAAAAGATTAGAAAACCGGAAAAGTGACCAAGTTCAGCCCTTGCACAGACTGTTGCATGCAGTTCAAATCTTAGAACATGTACTACTTATGCTGGCTCACATACTGCAAAATATGTAGTTAGGGAACCTGGTATTTTTGGCGTACTTGAGTAACATGCTGTGTATTGAGACTCGCTAAATGTTTTTCTGGAATACGTCATAGTATGGAAGTATGGGTATTGGAGCGTGCAAAATAATATTTGACACAGAACCAAGTCCAACATTTCCAGTCTTGCCATCCGTTCCTGCCCAGGCTAGCTCTGCTAATTAGCATAGCAGTAATGGCTGCATCCGACTGCAGTGCCTTGGACAGTATCATTTCTCTGGCTGCAGACATCCTTGGCCGTCTCCTCTGCTCTCCTGCCAACTCAGCTCCTTAGCTCTGCCAACCTCGAACGCACCATCCCCTCCCTTCGTCTGGCAGGCTCATCAGCTCTCCGTGGCCGTGTTTCACCGCGGGATTCAGAAGGGCAAGCTTCTCATTACAATGGTGGTTCTTTAATCACTCCTGTCCCGCACCGGCCACATTAGACACCGACTCCTCAAACCACCTCTGGACCTGCCCGCTTGAGCTCTCTCTCTCGCTTCTTCTTCTTCTTCTTCTCCGGTGTTTGCTAGTTAGCCTCAGATCTCCTGGGACGTAGCGTCGCGTCCAACTTTAACACGTGTCTGTTGGGATTCAGACGCAGGACTTTCCCCCCGACCAGGAGCCACCAGTGTTTCAGCTTGAGTGAAGCGATGAGTATGGCTTGGGACAGCGCTGGCAGGGGAGACCGCTGTGCCTGGAATGTGGTGTACCGGAACCGCTGTGACACGAGTCAGCCTAGCGTTAGCATACGCAGCAGGCTAGCTAGCTAGCTAGCTGGTTTTGGCAACGCATTTGCGGCCTCGCCGTGGTGGTTCTGCTGCTCATTGTGTCACTTCTGTGGGGGACCTAATTACCGTTGTGTGAGAAACCGATAGGGTCAGACCACCTGCGTCACTGGCACACGGTGTATGTGTGTGTGTGTGACGGAGTGAAGAATAAGGACATCCTCAGCCTGTTTAATGCTCTTTGTAGGCTGTGTGTGTGTGGCGCTTCTCCATCTAGGCTATGTGTGTGTGTGTGTGCGTGGCCTCCCTCTAAGCTGTGTGTGTGTGTGGCCTCCGTCTAGGCTGAGTGTGTGTGTGTGTGTGTGTGTGCGAGGCCTCCCTCTAGACTGTGTGTATGTGTGTGTGTGTGTGTGTGCGTGGCCTCCCCTCTAGACTGTGTGTATGTGTGTGTGCGTTGCCTCCCCTCTAGGCTGTGTGTGTGTGTGTGTGCGTGGCCTCCCCTCCAGGCTGTGTGTGTGTCTGTGTGTGTGTGTGTGCGCGGCCTCCCTCTAGGCTGTGCGGTGGGCATGGTTGGTTGGCATCATCAGAGGGGCGTCGAGGAAGAGTGAGAGCCGTTGCCAGCCTGTCTGACACATGCCTGAGTGTGGGAGAGCGCTTTGGTGTGTGCGCGCGTGGGTCTGTGCATGTGCGTTAGGGTTTCTATCTGTCTGGGTCTGTAGTACCTGTTCATATGTGTGTGTGTGCATTTTTTCTCCCCACTCTGTATGTGTGTACAGTGCTTTTTCCGTCACTGCTTGTGTAGTGTGTGTGTGTGTCTCTGTGTCTGTGTGTGTACGTGTGTGTGTGTGACTGCTTTGGTGGTACTGATAGAGAGCAACAACGGAGAGCGGAGTCTTGTTTACTTGGATTGAAGGAACTGAAAGGTGTTGGGGCCGGATAAACGGCTGTCTCCCGTAATTCCTCTTCTAAAAATGGGTGCTTTTATGGAGGTTCTGGCAAAGCCTTCGCCACCCTCCGGCCAGCTATGCCTTTCAAAACGAGGAGAGCAGAGGAGAGGCCCGAGCTATCTTGTGTCCTACAAGCAGTTAAAGTGTAAAACGGGATTAGAAACTAGAAAAGTAGGTTGGAGGAAGAGGACTGAATTAGAACAGGACCCTTGAGAAAGAGATCAAGAGGAGGGAGGGGGGAAGGGAGGGAGGGAGGGAGAAAGATGGAGGAAAGGAGAGGACTGAAATAGAGACAGGAAAGACACTCCGAAGGAAGAGGAACGACGGGGAAAGGGGGGTGAAAACAGATGGGGGCAGCGGACGGGAGGGAGAAGAGGAGCAAGGACTGAAGGGCTGGAGAGACGGAGATCTAAGTCTAGACTGCTGCTCCAGCAGAGCCAGGGAGGGAGATAGACAGATGTGAAAGAATAACGACCCTGAGATCTTTCTTACGCAGCTGTGTGTGTGTGTGTAGGGGGTGGGGGGAGAGGTGGGTGCATGACTGTATGCGTACAGTCACATCATGCCCACTTTAACAGAAAACATATAGCCTAGAGCTATCCATTAACTACCGCTGTAGTACTCGAGATCGAGGTCTGGGTCTTGAAACCGCCTTTCGAAGGTCTCGGTGTTGTTTCGGAATCACCATTTCTGCTAAGTCTTGACTCGATCTCCGGCAAACAGGTCTTCAGTTCAAGACGGGTCAGGACCACATGTTATTGAGTCTGTGGCACAGTGTTACGCAGTCCTGTGTATCGTTGAAAGGTAACTGTGTGCATCTCAACGTGGGAGAAGAGAACAGTGAGAAAGAATATAAAGGAGTCTCGCCTTGGCATGCCGCATTTCTCAACACTGCTTGTGCTAGCCATTGTCTTCTGCTTGGAAAGAAACCTACGTTTTGCCAGACGACCTTCGTGTCGATCAAGACAAAGGAAAGACATTTCTGAGACAAAGTGCCAGATGTGGGCACTGGATGTACCCCTTTCCTTCTTCTTTTTGTAGGTCCCTGTGGGTGACTCAGGACAGAGCATGAGT
>BROE01000025.1:1217007-1231062 GCA_036571765.1 Plecoglossus altivelis
AGATACAGTCACTGTGTGTGTGTGTGTGTGTGTGTGTGTGTGTGCGCGCGCGCGCGTGTGTGTGTGTGTGCCTGGCCGGCTTCTGTAGGTCTGGTTCACCCCTCCACCGCCTCCCTCCTTGCCACCCAGCCAGGAGAGAGAGGGACCCAAACGTAGCAAAGTCCTTCACCTGGGGTAATCAAAAGGACAGGGGGAGCCGAAGGAAGGAAGGAAGGAAGAAACAGCCCTGTGGTGTTGCTCTGCCCCAGGAAGGAGAGAGACTAATAAAACCCACCCCAATTCCCTCCTCTTCCCCCGTTTACCTCACACAACTGCTCTTTTCTCTCTCTCTCTCTCCCTTCCCTTCATCTCCTCTAAGTCTTATTCCCGGGCGGTGGGTGAGTCAACAGGATGTTGAGTGCTCTCTCCACATAATACACATGCCACACTGGGCCTGTCATGCTAATGATTGTCCTCATGCAGCGTTCTCACAGACAGCTGAATTCACTGTACAGGGCGCAGTGAGGGCCTCTGAGGGAGCCATTCACTGAGTGAAAGGAAAACCCGGCCCGCAGTCTGTAACTGACCACAACCGCCGCAACCGAGAAGTTCTGATCGTTGGATTTATCATGATTCGCACGCCAACTCGGACGAGAGCGTCGCTTTAAACGAAACGTCGAAAGGAATTTAAAAGGACGCGCGCGTAGCACGTCGTTTGTTTTGTACAAAATGTTACGTCGAGAAATGTTACAGACAGACAAGCGTTAAGGCTGAGAGATAAAGGTGGACAGGGAATGGAAGAACACAATGAAAAAAATAATCAAACAAATTGTTCAGAGATTTTCATCTCATAAACTAGAAATGGCAAGTCGATATCACAGCGATTCGGCGGGTAATTCAATGTGTTTTAATGATGGCAGAAGTTGTTCATTTTCAGAAACCCTGAAAACACAGGTAATAGGCAACACTAGTAATTAGGGTAGCACTTAGTCAGTATACACACACCTGGCAGAATGCAGCTGTCTCAGGGCCACCCAAGGTCAACGTTTCTGGAAGCAAATACCTGCATACTAAGCTCAGCGGTTCTCTGAAGAAAACATCATTAAAAGCCGTCAGCTACGGCAGCAGGGTAAAAGATGGCGATTCCCATTGAAAACAACGGTAACGCAACTGGTTAAATGACCTTGGTTTTAAGAAAAGAAAATACCTGCGAGAGGTAATTATGTTTGCATTGAGACGCACCCCTTTGATGAATAGGGTGATCATACATCAAGTCGTGCCAGGTCTTAGCGGACGCCGCAAACCTTCGTTAACGAGAACAGGGATTGGCGGGGATTCGCAAAGCCGCAATTTGATAGACTCCGTTCTTAAAGCTCCGATAGGTGAGGTTTTCTTCCCGCAACAAAGAAGAAGTTTGATCCCATTTAAACATGTCGTGGAAGGTAATGAGGCCCTCAGAGAGTTGTTTAGCTGTTCAGCTCGCTGCCTGTGGAAATGTGCATTTTGAAGTGACCCGCTCCTTTCAACCTATTCTATTCCAGCCCGTCGCCTTTGACGAAGCAAGCCTTGCTCCTGAAGCCGACTAGGCGAAGAGCAAAAAATAGCGCTCCGTAAAAATGGGATTTCGGAGCAGAATGCAGCCCAGGCTCTGCTGCTGCTGCTGCGGCTCGGCTAAACTGCATGAATATGTTACACATGTGCGTCTGTTTACATCTGCGTGGCCTTGGAACCGCGGCGCGGGCCGGATCTGTTGTCTTGCCTTGCCATGTTGATGTGTAGACACGACGCAGGCCGCGTGGCGCTTCGCTGCTCGTCTCCAGCCTCTCGACTTCTTCCTGCATCGACGTGGAGCCACGTGGCGGCGGGATGTGTGTTGGTGAATGGACAGGGCTGTTACCTGAGATTGTCCTGCTCTGTCACTGTTCACACGTGCTCAGACCATGTTCCCTGAACCCTCAACGTGGCGATCCCCCCCCCCCCCCTGAAATGTCTGACGCGTTGTTACTGCACGTCATGACGCTAGCCTGCGCAGGAGGCTAACCGCGTGCGAGCCACGTGACGATCGGCAGCTGAACTCGCGTTGATGCTACAAATCAACGGATAAACAGACAAACACAGGGACCCTTTGAACTCAGAAGAAAGCGAACTTTACAGTCCCTTCTCTTTCCTTACCCCAGGTCCTCCTGCGTCCCACATAGCCGCTCATCCACTCCCTGCTAATCGCCTACAGAGATTTAGCAACTTCAATAGAGATCATGGTACGGGCTTGGTAAGATAGATGGAAATGCAATGTGCCCTGGAAGATAGTTCATTAGTGTTATTGACTGGGACGGTTGGACCCCATAATAAATAATGTGGTACGAGGTAATGATAACAGATTATCTGGCTAATGATGCGAGGGTGGACGCTGGATCAGTAGAAAGTCATGTTGTCAGATAAGCACTCAACAGCAACATGATTGTGAGGATTGCGCGAATGGCAAGTCTGAAGGTCATCATTCACATGACATGTCTCCATTTTTCCAAACGGTGACGTCAACTCAGATCATTTAAACGCGCTTGGCAACCAGGTTGTGTCTAAACGCGCTTGGCAACCAGGTTGTGTCTAAACGCGCTTGGCAACCAGCTTGCGCGCCAGGTTCTAAAATCCCGAAGCCAAATTCCAAACGGCACCCAATGTAATGCTCTCATATTGGCGTGGTAATAGAAATATCCTGTGAGCGCACATGAATACAATCTAATTTCAAGAGGGCTGAAAGCAGTCGAACACTAGGTATCTACTTTGCACACGCGACACTTTCTTTCTCCTTTTAGCAATCCGCTCATCCACAACGCTCTTATCCTCCAAGCGAATCTCTCTCTCTCCTCTCATCCTCCCTTTGTTCTCCTTCCTTCGATTCCCTCCCTCTTTTTTAATGCCCATTTTCACTCTTTCCACCTTTTAATATTTACCTTCTTGTGTCAGGTCCTCGGTCCCCGCCCACCTCAGCTCTGTCATCAGATATCTGAGCCTGCTAAAGAAAACCCTGTCCGACTTCAAACGCATCTCCGCCTATTCTTCAGCTCCCAGCTCAAATGGGGAGAGAGAGGGAGAGAGAGAGAGAGAGAGAGAGAGAGAGAGAGAAGAGAAACTTGGCCCTAGCTAGGGCGAAATATCAACCCTGTTTCCCCCCACCCCTCCCCTTCTCACTCTCTTCTCTCGCCTCTCTACCACCATCCCTCCTTCATCCTCACTCTTTTCATCCTCCTCTCCCCCTCTCTGACACAGTAGCATTTCATTAGGATGTTGCTTGGGGCTATGGTGCCTGTATCCATCTACCAGCATGTGATATCGGGGAATGCTAATGCTACTGCCGGTTATTACACAAACTAAACTCCAATCTTCGCTCCGTATTTGTCTACGTGTCCATGACACGGGCGATCCGATTCCAAAAGAGGGTATGATGTCAGCGCTGCGACCACGCAGACACACGATGACAGAAAACGGCTTTTTGTTTGCCAGACAGACAAGGAAGCGTCAAAACATTGTCCGACAATGATGGCAATTACGTTGCGTTTGAAAGACACTTGCAGGTGCGGGTGGAAGACAACACCCCCCCCCCCCACCACCACCAAAATCTATTTTTTTCTGAAAACACTGGTGCCTTGTGCAGGCCTTCATTGTGCACAATTCATGTTTGTCTGTTTTGAAAGCTCGAACGCAGTACAAAGACCCACGATGATGCAACCAAATGAAACCTTTTAACCGGGTGAGGCCAGTTCAGCAGCAGGCAGCCATGGTTCTATGGAATCATGCTTTTCTATCTACCGCTCCACAGATGCACTGTTCAAGACAGGGAGCGTGCGTGTTTACAGCTGAGCGTCTGCCTTCGTGCGCGTCCACGCCAGCGCATTTGCTTTTGAACGCATCCCTGTGTTGTGATGTGTTTGAATCCGTGCCTGTGTTTGAGGAGGAGCGGGCCTGAAACTCCAATCACCTCCATGTCCACCCAACACACTTCAAAGAGAGGTTGCAGTCATGTGACTCCTCAGCATCTGCTGAAAGGCTGCAGTGTCCATAGCCTGCAGCTGATGACACACACAGCTTAACTGGCTGCAGTCGAGGGAGGGAGGGGAGGGGCGGGAGGAGGAGAGGGAGAGAGAGAGGGAGAGGGAGAGAGGGAGAGAGAGGGAGAGAGAGGGAGAGAGAGGGGGAGAGAGAGAGGGGGAGCGAGCGAGTGAGAAGGGAAGATGGAGGGAGGGGGAAAAGGGAGGTTGTTTACGTAGCACTCTCATAGATCATGTCTGAGAATTAAAGGAAGAGAGGGGCGAGAGAAAGAGACAGAGCGAAATGAGAGAAGGGAGAGAGGTGGAGAGATCGAATGAAAGTGAAGGAAGAGACAGAGAGAGAGAGAGAGACCAGAGTAGGAGAGAGCGTGTTGAAGTGTTCTCTGACGGAGCATGCATACATAAAGACTGCATATATTAGATCAGAGAGTTTACAGTAGCCAGTCCCACTGACAGCCCAAACCTCCACCCCCAGCTGTAATTGCATTTTTCAATCCGCCACTCGAACACGGTTGGGTTATTCATTTAAGATCGCTCCGGCGCTCTTTTTTTTTACGCGCACGTAAAACGAGGGCCAACGAAGAACGATCCCTGTGCTTTTTCATTTGAGTTCTGCGGATGCGTTTAATAACAGCTAGCTGTTAGCAAGCGGCCAAGGTCCTCTGTGTGGATCAGCGTCATCACCTTTCATTACCTTCAAGTCACCTGCAGGACTCATTCGACTCAAACGGGGTCCGACGCCACTTTCTGGCCTAGCCAGTTCTGGGATCGCTTTCACAAAAAAGCGAACTCACGTAAAATAAAAAGACTATCAATGTGTAATCCATAGAAGGTGAGTAATTGCGTGTGAGTAAGCTTTGGGACGCTGTGGAAAGGGAATTATGTCATCTTATGTGGGTCGCTCTCTCCCTCAAACCGTACAGGCAACCTTAATGTCCTGTTATTTGTTCAACACGATGGAATATGCTAATCACAAATGGAACCTTAGATAAAGGAAGAAACGTGCTCTTTTTTTCTCTCTCTCCCCGAAGTGACGACTTAGACTGAACTGTATACAAAACCAGAAACCACCTTTATAATTGACTGTTTCCATGGTTACGACACCATAACGATGTTGAAATAATGAAAACATAAATAATGCATCTGTGTGGCTCGCATGCACTCGCTCCTCGCCGTCTGATAAGAGAGATGAAAACGGGCCTTTCGTGTGAAAAAAAAAAAAAAAAAAAAAAACGATTTCAAAACCAACTAATTATCGTCGCAATATTCAACTTAGATTTCCTAGATTGTCAGTTATATTTCCATTTAGCCTTTAACCTGTGTTGGCTGAGTGGCGTCAACACAGACTGTGATGTTCGGCTGGCTCCTCTTCTGATAAGAGAGTCAAGCTGACAGTCCCCATCCCCTCCCTCCCTCCTCCACTTCAACAGGGCTCTTTGATACCCCTCTCCTCCTTATCATCCTTTTGTCTCTCTTGCTCTCTCTTTTTAACACACATGCAGACGTGCTTATCCCCCCCCCCACACACACACACCCCTACACGCACACTCACACACATGCTTTCAAGTCTAAAAGCCTGGCATGTGATTGGTTCTGGTACCCGGACAGGGAATGTTTGTTTACTTCCTGTCTGGGGTAAATATTTAACGGTCCGCCCTTCATGTCGAAGATCTGTCGCTACGTTTGAGATGAGTCAAAGAAATGTAAGTAAACAATCTCTGACTTCCTCAAATCAAACGCAAACCAGAATGGGCAAGCGCCTTTCAATAATGCAACTTCAGCACCATGTGCAACTTACCCTCGGTTTATACCTCCTCTCATCCCCCCCTCCCGCCTCCCTCCCTCCCTCGCTCTCCTCCCCCCTAATGCCTCTCTCCCTCCCTCCCTCCCTCCCTCCCTTGCTCTTTCTCTCCCCTCTCCCTCCCTCCCTCCCTCCCTTGCTCTCTCTCTCCCCTCTCCCTCCCTCACCTCCTCCCTTGCTCTCTCTCTCCTCTCTCCCTCCCTCCCTCCCTCCCTCACCCCCTCCCTTGCTCTCTCTCTCCCCCCTCCCTCCCTCCCTCCCTCCGCCAGACAGGATTGGTGGGGCGGTGGTGGTGAGGGGTGGGGGGTAGGCAGGAGGGACATGCAACTGGGTTGGACGCAGCCCAAGACTGTGTGAGCACAACAAACAAGCAGCACAACCCCTGCCACGTAACAGCCTTTTAATTGGAGGCTGCATGTTTGCTTGACGGAGGAATCTGTGTTATTCTCCTCACAACATGGCACAAAATGTTCCTCTCTTTCCACTGAGGAGAGAATGATAGGACTGTCTGGCATTCGACACCGACACAGACCCGGCCTCCCCAGTCCTTTCGGGCCAGAGAGAGAGGCCGAGTTGCAACGTATTAGTTGCCATTACTTGTTCAATCTCAGTGTCTGGTTACACAGAGAGTGCGGAGAAACAGACTGTCAGGCCTGCTCCGTAGTTATCTGGGAAAAATGCCTTCGATTTCTCCCGAGGTTGTTTGGAATGTACCACGATGGCCAGAGTTTTTTGGAATGAGCTGAATGATTACGCACGCTGGAGATGGGGTAATGTTGTCTCGGAGCGAGTCGAAGACCCAGTGTGGTTCATCCAAGGTTAAGAGTGTGCGTGCATACGGTTGCGCGTAATCGGAGGACAGAAGGTACAAAGAGAAGATGAGTGTGTGCGAGCACATTGTGTGCGTGTGTGTGTGTGTGTATGTGTGTGTTTGAGAGATAAAGACAGAGAGAAGGGCGAGAACAGGATGCGGGTGTGCGCGCGCCGTGCGCAACCATGTGTCGCACAAGAGGCATGAGACGCTTGTCCAAAAACATAGCGCCTTCCCCTGACGCATTCTTAAAGGATTTACTGCAGCGAGAACAGAGAGAAGGGCCGGCGTGCGCGTGCGAGCGGGCGCGCGAGAGCCGTGCCCATTTTAAGACTGATAAATGATGCATAATGCCAATACAGATCATTCTGTATCACAACACTGGATGGAAACATGGGTATAAACCACAGTGACCACGGAAGGAAAAGCCCCCAATGCGATCAAGTCAAGGTTTATCACGACAGCTATGATATCACCCTCCAGAAACAGTGGGCTGTTCCTACTTATTAACGCATTATGAAATCCTAATTTAGCGTGAATAGGCTTGTGTTATAAATAATTTAGAGCGCTTTAAATTAAACCCCCCGCCTCCCTCCCCCCCCCGAAGGGGAATTCTGAGAAACAGTTCTGTTCAGCAACACAGAGCATTACTCAACCAAGGAAGAAGGGAAAAAAAAACTCGCGAGCGAGGGAAAATGATGCCCAAAGTTCAAAGCAACTTCAATCAGGATACATTTCTGGGCTTGATGAATTATTGAGGAACAGCCTGAACGGCCTTGAGTTCTACCACGTTTCCTGATGGCTTTTGCATGAATAAAACAATGTTTGGCCCGCAGAGCTGTCTGGGCCTGGTCTGTAAGGAGGGTCCGTGTTCTGACGGAAAACAAGTTCTTCAATAACATTGAGGAGTACGGCTAAGGGCTCTCTCTCGCCCTCTCTCTCCCGTTCTATCTGTTAGTCTCTCTCTCTCTTTCTCTCTCTTTTCCTATCTCCCCCCCCCTCCATCCCTCCACCGTGCCAGTTGCCTATGATCTGGAGAAGGCGATTCATCCTCCTTGGACCACTGTCTTTGAGGAACCTCACAGCATTGAACATTCAAAGCTCTTCTGAAAGGTACTTTCCCCCCAAAATAGCAGGTCTGCTGCATGTAAGTGTAGCTTTCGAAATCGGGAGACAGAAGTCAAAATGACACCGCTCCCGCTGAGCGTGAGATTGTTTGGCCCCCTTGGAAAGTTTCCACATCAATCACAGACAAGATGAGGCTTCCCTCGGCTCTGGGAAGACTAAATGACTTATTTATATATATTTACCTCCTGTGAATGAGGTAAATTCATCATACAGGCTATCAGGGAAACCCAGCTCGAATTGCTGGGCTTCTGTGGATGTCAGTAATACACCCAGCCCTGGCAACACTCACTTCATCACACCTCGACGCCTCAGAACGCCTCAGAACGCCGTCCGCAGTGGCTGGTCTCTAACACATTACCCTCTCACGGTGATCCGCAGGCACCAGCCGAGACGTCGTCTAATGAGATGATGATGTCACAGATGGGTTTCAGGAAATTCAGCTGGGTGGGGAGAGGAGATTGGCTTTACTGGATGCCTGGCTGACGAATGACATTCAGATACCTAAGAGGCAACTACTAATGGCTTCGGTTTGAATATTTTATATTTTTCGCTCTCTCTTTTGGGGGGGGGGGGGGTTCTATACTTGGAATTGGAGAACGGATGCTAAATCATAAGGCCAAAGTTTTCAGTGGGGTAGTATGTTTAAAGTGAGGAAATCTGAGAGTGTTTTAACTTGGGGAGAGGATGTGTGAGTGCGCGCCTGTGTACGTGTGTGCTCGCGCGCGTGTGTGTGTGCAGTCACTAATGAGCGCGTGTTGGTGGGCATGTGTGCTTAAACCCTGTCAGCATTACGTTCAAGGCCCAAGGAGCTTGCTGGAACTGGGACGGTTGCCCAGGCTACGGGGGTGGGGGTGGGGGGGAGGATATCCTGCAAACACAAGATGACCCTTGGCCCTGGATTTCCTCCTCAAGACCACACCCTCCCCACAGCCCCTCCAGACACCAAGGACAAGGCCACAGAACGTCCTCCAGATCTGGCCCCTGGGCTGGGACTGAGGCCCCTGGGCTGGGACTGAGGCCCCTGGGCTGGGACTGAGGCCCCTGGGCTGGGACTGAGGCCCCTTTAGCTACGTTGCATGAGGTCATATAGTAGTTGTCACACTGTGGTGCAGATGTTATTGTTGCCCTGTATGTGAGGGTGGAGGTCTCTAGGTGGAGCATGAGGGTGTGTCAGGGTGGGGGTCTGTAGGTGGAGTTAGGAGGGACGTGTGTGTGTCAGGGTGGGGGTCTGTAGGTGGAGCATGAGGGTGTGTCAGGGTGGGGGTCTGTAGGTGGAGTTAGGAGGGTGTGTGTCAGGGTGGAGGTCTGTAGGTGGGGTAGGAGGGTGTGTGTCAGGGTGGAGGTCTGTAGGTGGAGTTAGGAGGGATGTGTGTGTGTCAGGGTGGAGGTCTGTAGGTGGAGTTAGGAGGGATGTGTGTGTCAGGGTGGAGGTCTGTAGGTGGAGTTAGGAGGGATGTGTGTGTGTCAGGGTGGAGAAGCAGTAGACTCGTTTACATGCAGAGCACGCTTGGCTCGGGTCTTTGTAGTTCTGTGAAAGCGTATAATCCTAACTGGAGCAGCGATATGCCCTCAGATCATGTCAAGGCTGGAACGCACTCTCACACGTATGCACGCACTCACACACGTGAGTCTGCGTCCGCACACACATTGCATACACACTAGTACACACACGCGCGCACACACACACACACACACACACACACACAGCTTCATCTGGCTAAGCTTCTCTGCTAATTGTCCTGCGACTTGCTGACTCAGGATCTGTGCTCCATGTTGGTTACTGGATGGAGTGGATGTATATTCGGTTTCAATGCTCTGCTGATTGCAAGCCAGAGTTGGAGGGTAAGCTGCATAGAGTCACCGTACGCTTTCGAAATATGTAAGCCAGGATCAGGCCTTATTTTAGCAATGATTTCAATATCCTGGAAAGGCTTTCGGCTCTCGACCCAGCAGATCAGTGGCACTGGCTGGTAGAGGGAACACAGCGTAGATGCTACTGCCTGCGTGAGTGTGCATGGTTCCCACACGCGTGTGGCCGGTCCGCGCGAGAGCACGCTAGTGAGTTAGGGTGCTATCGGCGCAGGAAAGCAACGCTTCCTCCCAGAGAATTCCTGGAAGGGAGCGCAAAGTCTCACAAAGACAGGAAGCTGGAGAGTGACGGGAGGACAGGGGAGGGTTGGCGGGTGGGGTTGGAGGGTCGAGGACTGTGTGTGTGGAGGGAGGGAGGGAGGGAGGGAGGGGGAGGGGGGAGGGGGGGCTCCCAGCCAAGGTTGATGCCCTTTCGGGAAGGCCCTCACTTCCGGGAGTCCACCAATCAGCTTCTCTGTCTCTGTGACCCCCCTGCAGCTTCAACTCAGCAGGCCTGAACCATAGACCTCTCCCCCCCCCGCCCTCACTTCCTACATGCTGCCTTCCTCTCTCGGGCACAGAGAGGCTGCCTGTCCCAGGTTACTGGGTCAGCAAACAGAATGAGGGGGAACAGAAAGGCCTGCAGTGCTGCAGTATTAAATATTTATCCCTGGTTAAAAAGCTGCAGCAACAAGAATTAGAGATGAACACCTGGGCTTGGCTTCCTCCTCTGTCCAGTGCAGTGCTTTAAGTGGTGCTGCCCATGTCTTTCAGAAGACAGAGGTCAGACTCGCAGAGCAGCAGAGCAGGGGAGGTGGGTCGGAGAGAGGCTGGAGAGGAGAGGCAGGAGGGGTTGGTGAGAGAGGCAGGAGGGATTGGGGAGAGAGACAGGAGGGAGTGGGGAGAGAGGCAGGAGGGAGTGGGGAGAGAGGCAGGAGGGAGTGGGGAGGAGAGGCAGGAGGGAGTGGGGAGAGAGGCAGGAGGGAGTGGGGAGAGAGGCAGGAGGGAGTGGGGAGGAGAGGCAGGAGGCAGGCTGGGAGGAGAAAGCCTGTGGGGAGCAGCACAAGTGTGAATTGAGTCAGAAGAGCTGGCCTTTTCCCTCCAAAATTCACTTCATCTCCACTCAGATGGAAAAGCCTGACAGAGTGACCTATTCCAGCTCTCTCTCTCTCTCTCCATTTTCTTTCACCGCATCCTTGCAGTTGTAATGGCAAGAAAACAAACAGGGGAAGTTGGCAGCTTGGGTCTCCTCCTGATGTAGGTCATGGACACACACACACACGCACACCCTCAAGCACACACACAGGTTTGTTTTACCAACCTTGTGAGGACAGAAAATATCCCTAACCCCTAAGCCTGAACCTAATCTTAATCCTAATACTAATTATAACTCTAACCCCCTTTAAAACTTCCTGAGAATGTCTTAAATAAAATATTCTTCGTTGACTTGTAGGGACCCAAAAGGTTGGTTAAACAAAAACCACACACACAATCACTAGAATGCACACACACACACACACACACACACAAAAGGAACGCTGCTACACACCGGCAAGCATCAAAACATGCTTTTACGCACACAGAAGCAAAAGAGGGAACACACACACGCAAACACACACTGCTTTCAAGGGCTCACCCCAGCATGCACCGTGCAAATACCACAGCAGTAATACTCTGCTATCAGCTCTCATCTGGGCTGGGGGTGGGGCTGGGGTTGGGGGGGGGGGGGGGGGGGTTGAGTGGAGAGGGGAGGTGGGCGGGGGGGGGGCCTAGCCTAGGCAGCTGTGACCGGCTGCTTCTAATGGGCGTCACGTCCAAATGTTCATGTTGCGTTGGTGTCACCACCTCACCCATGACCGAAGCCATTTCCCTCTGGCGGTTCTCAGCCCGTGCACGCACAGCCGACCACGGCGACGCTGCCCGGGCCTTCCGCCTGATGAGCAGCGATAGTGATTGGTGGTGTCTGAAGCCAAACAGGCATGTCAGAGCTGCCCGTATCCCACTGACCAGAAGGAAGGGAGAGAGGGACGCAGGGAGGGGAGGGTGGAGGGGGTGGGAAGTGAGGGAGGGAGGCAGTGTGGGAGGGAGGGTGGGAGGGAGGTTTGATGAAAAAAGTGAGGGAGTCACCGTTTGGGGTTGAGCGAGGAAAGGAGGGAGGGAACCAGAGAGAGAGAGAGACAGGGGAGAGAGGGGGAGGAGGAGGGAAAATGGGGGCCATGGTGGGAGGAGAGAGGGGAGCAGGAGAGGCGGAGAGATTGGAGAGCAGACCATGCCGAGGAAAAAGAGGGAGGAGAGAAGAGGAGAAGGCAGGGAGATGAAAGCAGAAAGTGGTGAGAGACGAAGAGGAGGAGAGAGAGAGAGGGAGGAGAGGGAAGAGAGAGAGGGAGAGACGAGAAAGAGGATGGAGTGAGAGGGAGGAGAGAGAGAGAGAGAGAGATGAGGGGAGAGAGAGAGGAAGATGAGAGAGAGAGGGAGAGAGAGCGAGAGGAGAAGAGAGAGGAGAGAGAAGGGAGGGAGGGAGGAGAGAGAGAGAGAACGAGAGGGAGAGCAGAGAGAGAATGAAAGACGAGAGAGGAGAGAGATTGATGGAGAGGATACGAATTTGCAGAAGAAAGTAGCTGTATTATGAATTCATGCCCATGGCGTGATAGGTTGACCATTTTAATGACGTTGTTTCGGATATTGTTTCTGAGCCTGTTTGCACTTGGTACCCTCACCTTTCATGTTGCACAACTTGTTACATTTGTTTTTTTTGGGGGGGGGGGCAGACTGGATGTGAGTCATTTGTGTGAATGTCTCTGTGTGCATTGGTGTGAGGGTGTGAAAGAGAGGGAGAGAGAGAGGAGAGAGAGAGAGAGAGAGAGAGAAGAGAGCGAGAGAGAGGGACGAGGGAGGGAGAGGAGAGCGAGGGGAGAGAGAGAGAGAGGGAGAGGAGAGAGAGAGGGAGAGAGAAGAGAGAGAGAGAGAGGGAGAGAGAGAGAGAGACGACGGAGGAGAGGAGAGAGGAGAAGAAGAGAGAGAGAGGAGAGGGAGAGAGAGAGGAGAGAGAGAGAGGAGAGAGAGAGAGGAGAGTTGAGAAGGTTGGGGACCTCCTCCTCTTCCTGCTCTGCATCCTGCAGGATGGATCATTTCCGAAGTGGGTTCCTGCTGCATCTTATTTTAACCTCTGAGTCTGGATGCAGGAAACACATCCAGCTGTCCCCTTCATCATCAACAACAATACACACACACACACACATACAAACACACGCATTCACACACATACACACCCACAACTGACTCCTTCTGAAGACCAACACCACACACACCCTCCATTCGCACACTCTCCATACACGCACACTCTCATACACCAACTCTTACCCAGGGCACTGCACCTACGCACACACAGATATACACTGAACTGTGCACTGTTCACCTTCACACGCCCATAGAACACACACAGACAGGATAGCCCCTCCCCTCGTTCACCTCAAACAGAAACCCACAAAACTCATGCGTCAGCCTCTCTCCCTCACACACACACACACACACACACACACACACACACACACACACACACACGCACACACACACACACACACACGTCATTCACCTTTGTGAAAGCGGGGCCTCTTGTTCCTGACACGGCCTCAGTCTGATGAGTCAGAGGTTGGGAGCTCAGAGCGCCACAGTATAGTGTTCTAGCACTTTCTCCATGAAATGACAGAGCAGGCCTTTATACACCCAATGGAAAGAGACCACTAACCTCCTGTTCAGGAGGGAATTAGTCTGACCACTCCTGGTCTTCTTATTAATAGCGAGAGGGATGCTGCCAGGGTTATAATAGCCACCGTGGTGAGTGGCCACCTAGCCGACCTCCTCCGCTTGTCAGTGTGTCTCTCTGTCGATCCATCCATCCATTCATCCATCCCTCCGCCCCCCCCCCCCCCCAAAGACTCGAAACAAACAAATTAGCTGACACGCTGTAAAAGATCAAAGCAGGAATGAAGGAGGGGGGGGGGAGGGAGGGAGAGACAGCGACGCTCATTAGGAGTTAGTCTTCATTATCGGAAAATTAAAACTTTTCTGTGTCGTCACAATAGAGGAGGAAGGGGGGAGATTGAAGAAGAGGGGATTAGAGAGGGAAGAAAATGGCTTTTTAATCATGTCATTAAAAGTACTTTGAATTATGAATTTGACACAATAGGCTTCTTTGAGAGGGAGGGTGGCAGTAAGACCAGTGTGAAAGGACGATGTGTTGATGTGCGCCTCTAAGTATCTAAGTATTTGCCAATGGTTGTAGCCCATTAGGCCAATCAAAGCGAGTTTAAATAGAATGTGATAACGATAGTTATCAGCGATGCAAGTCGTTGGCAGGATTCATGTGTATCACGCAACAGAGCTCTGTCGTCTAAACCACAGCCCGGAGACACTAATATAGAGAGGGCCTATGGGGGGGGGGG
>BROE01000025.1:1231465-1242394 GCA_036571765.1 Plecoglossus altivelis
TGATAAAGAGGGATATAATTATGGGATGCGATAGTATTGGTTTCCTATTGGAAGTTAGGGATAAAATAAACATACTGCGAGCCAACTTCCTTGTCCTGCTCACTTCTCACCGCCTCCCTTCCCGCTAGAATCTCGCCCAATAATTCTCCCTACTGTCCGCTACCCGCCTCTCTCCCTCTCTACTCCTCTCACTATCTCCCCTGCCTCTTCATCCAACCCCTCTCCTTTCCTCTCTCATCCTCTCCCTCTCTCTCGTCTCTCTCTTCTCTCTCTCTCCCCTTCTCTTTCTCTCCCCCCTCTCTCCTCCCCCCTCTCTCGCTATCTCTCTTCCCCCTCTCCTCTCTCTCTCGTCTCCCCTCTCTCTCTCCCCTCTCTCCTTCTTCTCTCTCTCTCTCTCTCTCTTTCTCTCTCTCCGTAATGTGGCTCACTCTGTGGAAATGAAATGTTGACAGAAGCACAACAAAACTGCAGCAGAGGACCGGGAGGGGAAACAGAGAGGATACGCCCTTTAATGGGCCACAGAGAGCGAGCGAGCGAGGCAGGCAGGACAGGAGAGATAAGGAGAGCGGGAGGACAGAGAGAGATGGCCCAGAAAGAAGGAACTGATAGGAAAGAAGGAAGAGAAGAGAGCACAGTGAACAAGACTGGGCCATCCTTCTCTGTGAGCTACAGAATGAACACAGAATGAATAAAACCAACTCCGACACCGGCCAATGTCAGAACACACCAATCAGAGCCCTCTCTGCTAGCCTTCAGGAGCGTCTGGGATGTGGACGCCATTAAAACAGACAGATACTTGAAAGGGCCGACCTTTTCAGCGGTGCTTTCTCCAGTCTCTCACCCTGCCCTGCCCTCTCATAACCCCCTCATCTGTTCCATGTTGTACTGTTGAGAGGGAGAGGCAAAATAGCCTGCTGGTGCCAGTCTACCAATGTACTTTCTGTCCTAGATTACCACCTTTCCCTCCTAGTATACCCACCTAAACATCTACCCACCTACCTACCTACCTACCTACCTACCTACCTACCTACCTACCTACCTACCTACCTACCTACCTACCTACCTACCTACCTACCTGCCTACCTACCTGCCTACCTGCCTACCCGCCTGCCTGCCTGCCTGCCTGCCTGCCTGCCTGCCTGCCTGCCTGCCTGCCTGCCTACCTACCCGCCCACCTAAGTGCCCACGGACCTTCATCCTGGACCGTGCACAGCCCCGGAGGGGAGCCGCCTCATTGGCTATGCAGTCCATCAGCGCGGCGCAGGAGAGCGGAGGTCACGGAGGTGTCTCCTCACTCACACGGTGAATAATCCTTCCTGCTCTGAATCCCTTTTGGCTGTCCCCCTAACCCTTCACTGAAGTTTCACCCATGTCGAGAGTTCTCAAGGTGCCGGAAATGTATTACGCTTTCAATTTGCCTTTTTGGCACGGCGCTTGAATTATTTGACCAGATAGCGCAGTCAAAAAGTCATCTGTAAACCGGTGTTTCGGAGCCGTTTTCCACTCTCTTAAGCACATGTAGATGTTCTGTCATAGCGTTGCTATGGCGCTGTGACAACCGTGACAACACTCAAAGTCTATTCTTATTGTGGTCTTCATTGCTTTGATGAAAAGTAAGTTGGAGAACTTTGAAACGCAATATATATTTTGATAGCGCTATCGACTGTAGCCTCAATTGACTCCACAATCCAGCATTGGTGTGCTACACTAATGCATTTTCATACTCTGTCATCTGCTGTTTACTTTTTGAAATAATGAA
The DNA here is from genome assembly GCA_036571765.1 of Plecoglossus altivelis. Classification (NCBI taxonomy): domain Eukaryota; kingdom Metazoa; phylum Chordata; class Actinopteri; order Osmeriformes; family Plecoglossidae; genus Plecoglossus; species Plecoglossus altivelis. Next base: position 1,233,225 of record BROE01000025.1, read on the forward strand.
ATAAAAGTGATAAAAAAGTGTTTCGCAATCGTGTAAACACATCGAGATAGATCTTTTGTGACTGAGAGTCCTTCAAATGAACTGAACTCCATTCACCAACTTGAGACGCAGTCTTCAATGGCGGAGGACAAACTCTAAAGTATTTTCAGGCTCACGAAGAGAAACAAAATGTATTCGCCTTGAAATGCTACCAAATAAATCGTTGATATCCAACATGCCTGGTAATCAGTGTGTTTGGCTCTGACTGGTTGACAGACTGTGGACATGTAATCAGGGGCTGGCTGTAGAGGCTCTTTTTAGATGGAGAGGCAGTTTGGTCAGTGGTCCTTGTACTTAGGTCTTTCATGGTTAGGTGCTTGTGAAAATTAGAATGGCTGGTCCTAGCTTTGGCTATTGGCTATTCAACTCTTTTCATGACCAAACGTCGAAAGTAAAGAACTCATTTAAATGTCAGTAATTGCCTTCATAATTAAATTGGCGAATTGAATAACGCCCGCTACTAGTTATCGCCCCGAAATAGTGGGATTACGTAACTTTGTAACCTGTTATTTTTCAACGCGAATTTTGGGGGGGGAGGAAAAAACAGAGCCTTTCTTGTTCTTGCGGAGACAAAGAGATGGCGTGGAGCATTTCTTTCCGTCGGCAGAGAGAGAGAGTAGGTTTATGGTTGCTTTTAGATAGCTGCTAGCAACACCTCTCACTGGGTAGCCTCCAGCAGCAGAGGAAAACATTAACAAGGGGAAAAGCAACAGTACAGATTTCTCGAGCAACACTCTTATCGGCGAGGGAAAAAAAACAACAAAAAAACACTGTCCACTTGCATGTCAATCATCCATGGAAGGGCCTGGTTCCCATGACAACCTGCCCCATGAGTGTAGACAGGAATAAAAAACCAACTGTGTTTAAGATGCGGTCGCGTTTTTTCTTGGGCGGAAAAAAAAAAGGCTAATTAAGAAAGACTGCTGTGCGGTTCGTCACTGTACAACAGTCACAGCAACTAATGAAGCAAATCGGTTCGATCACATGGCTTAAGACCTGAACGTACAAACCTACGCAGGTCAATCTGCCCTGCACTCCTCCTCAATTGTAGCTACGCTTTAAGGCCCCTTACGATACATATGGAATACTATATATATTTTCCTTTCCTGTCTTTTCACTTTCATAATTTCCATCATTTGTGACAGCATAGGATGGGAGGGTGGGGGGAGGTGGCGGAGGGAGGAAAGAAGAAGAAAGGAGGGAAATCAAAAACCCTGAGATTTGGTTGCAAGCAACATGAGTAGTATGTGGGAGGGAGGGATGAAGTGAAAGAGAGAAGGAGAGAGAGAGAATGACAGAGAGAGTTAGAGAGAGAGAGAGAGCAAGAGGGAGATAGAATGACAGAGAGAGTTAGACAGAGGGTAAAAGAGAGAGATAGAGAATGACAGAGAGGGTTAGAGAGAGAGCAAGAGAGAGAGATGACGGAGTTAGAGAGGGTAAGAGAGAGATAAAGAAAGAAAGAGAGAGAGAGAGAGAGAAAGAGAGAGATAATGACAGAGAGTTAGTGAGGGAAAGAGAGAGAAAGAGAGAGAAATATAGAGAGAATGACAGAGAGAGTTAGATAGAGAGAATGAGAGAGTAAGAGAGACTAAGAGAGAGACGTAGAAAGAGAGAGAGAGACAGAGTAAGAGAGATAGTCCTTGAGAGAGGGCAGGTCGGCGTGGAAACGCAACTGCAAAGAAAGCTCAACCGCACCGGTCCAACGCGTGGAGCCGCACGGTCCAGCTTCGTTAGCAGGACGGCTGCCTGACCCGTGTCCGCGCCCCGACTCTCATCTCCACCCTGCTCCACCCTCGCAATCACCTGCCTCCTGGGATGCCCCACCCCTCCCCCATCATGACTGTTCACGAGCTGCTCTGCGCACGCAGAACGCCTCTCTCTGCCACCCTTCGGAGTCTTTCGAAATGAGGGCCGGGGCCTCCCCCATTCCGCATCCCCCCCTCGAAGACCCTCCGCTTCGTGGAGAAACGCTGGAGCGAAAACAAAGCGAAACAAGAAAGGAACGCGATTTCTCTTTGTTGTTCGCTGCAACCGGATACAATAACAGCACACATTTCACCTGAGGAAAGGATTGATGTTGTGCGTGCGATTGTGTTTAGGATAAAGTCCTGTCTGGGACAGGTAACAAAAGAAAAAGAAAGAAAGAGGCATTTAGATGTGGGTAGAAATAGAATGTCTGTGTGTGTGTGTGTGTGTGTGTGTGTGTGTGTGTGCATAAGTGTGTGTGTTGAGGTCATTGGGACAATTACTGTTGGGCTACAAGAGATTGTTATTATTCACTGCCAGCTTTCTTACCCGCATAGTGGAACTACGAACAGGAATTCTGTAGATATTCACAGTGAAGGGTAGCCTCGAGTTTAAAGAAGAGAATACAATAGACAGATGTAGACTGCATGCTCAATATTGCGAATCGATAAGCAATTTGATTCCATAGACTAAGCCCTCGTGACATTTAACCCTGAAGCCCTGGGAGGTAATAATGTTATCTCTGAGGGTAATTATCATCATCGCCGATTCAAAAGGGGGCGTGTAGGAGAGGAAGAAGGAGAACGAACGAGGAGGTCAACAGCTGGAGAAGTGATCGACGAGAATGGCCGAGCTAGATAGGAAGAGACAGAGAAAGAGAGAGAGAGAGGGGGGGGAGAAGAGAGAGAGAGAGAGGATGAGAAAGGAAAAGATACCGAAAGCCAGAAGCGAGACAGAAAGAAAGCGACGGAGGAACACGAAGCAAGAGAGAGAGAGAGAGAGAGAGAGAGAGAGAGGATGAGAAAGGAAAAGATACCGAAAGCCAGAAGCGAGACAGAAAGAAAGCGACGGAGGAACACGAAGCAAGAGAGAGAGAGAGAGAGAGAGAGAGAGAGAGGAGGAAGGTGTGGATGAGAGGGGATGACAGCGAGGAGGGCTGGTGGAAGGTGTGGATGAGAGGGGATGACAGCGAGGAGGGCTGGTGGAAGGTGTGGATGCAGGGACGGCAGGGCAGGGGAGAGAGGGGATGACATGCAGGAAAAAAAAAATGGCTCAGGCGTTCCGCGCAGACAACTGATAGGATGAGTTGGAAGAGGACACAGCCCCAGAGGACAGTAATCTGGTTAGACAGCTCACACAAAAACACAATTACCCAGGCAGGCAGGACAGCCAATCCCCACTGCCCCCAATACACCGACCAGCTGGAGAAGAATGGTTGGAGATACCAAGCAGTTTAAGAGACATAGGTTCGTATCACTCACACTATATCTCACACACACACCAATAGAACTCATACGTCGTATACACAAACTAAGGATTAACGACCCAAACAAACACACGCACACAAGCAGACAAGCATGATACAGTATTTGAATGCAGGGGCACCGGTTCAAATGAAAAAAGGAGAGGAGGAGGAAAGAAAGAGATGGTGACCCGGACGAGAAGGGAAGAGTGGAGAAGACGCAGAGAGGGAGCGCCAAAAGAAGGTAGGAGGGGAGAAGGGGAGGAGGAGGAAGCGGGAGGAAGGGGGACGAGAGGTGAGGAGGGCAAGAGGGGGGTGGAAGGGGAGTAAGGTCTATATTTTTCATGGACACTTTTGTTTACACTAATGTTCCCTCCTATCACTTACATGTTGGATGCCTCCAGAGATCCAGGAGGGCTCTCAGCCAACTGAGAACAGAAACGAGGGGGTGAGGGAGGGGGAACAAGGGAAAGGGGGGAGGGAGGCAGAGGGGAGGAGGGGCTGGAGGGGGATGATCCAGGGTCACAAAAGATTTACTTCTTCAGCTCTCCTTTCCAAAACGAGTTTTTCAAGAACAGAAACATACAATGGCCGACGTCCGGAGGGAGAGAGAAAGAAGTGAGAGTTGAGACGGGAGGCAGACAGGGAGGCGGGAAGACCGGGGAGACAGGGGAGGGATTGATGGCAGGGCCCATACAGAAGAGGAATATAGAGCAGGAAAGGTAAGCGCCCGGAGTTCAATCTCAGGGGAGTCCTTGAGGTCGCATCAGCATCGAAGTTGCCGGAGTTCCACAAGCCTTGAGGAAGTAGACAAAAAAGAAGTTGAAAAAGCGAGAAGCGAGAAGAAAAGGGAAGGAGGAAGGGAAGAAGGAGGAGGAGGACAAAGAGGAGAGGAGGAGAGGGAGGCCGGGCGCGGAGGGAGAGGGGTCTGAGTTCCCCATGGATGAGCTTGTTTGCAGCATATTGGATTTTTTTTGTGATAATGAGAGAAATTGTGACGGGGGCTCAGTCGCCTCGGGCACTGCAAGGCTATGACGAGCTATCTCACGCCCAATGTTCCCTCTTCCTCTCCTTATCCGCGGTAGTGGGCCTCCCCTCCTTCCCCATCCCTTCCTCCCACCTTCCTCTTTTCGTGCTTGAGGCAGGTGCAGATGGCACAGTATTAGCCTGCAGACATTAAGAGGCCGCTGGGATGGGGAATGTGAGAATATTCTCTGTCGTGGATGTGTACGCTCGCATGCACACAAACGAGAGAGTCATGCACGGACACACTCACTTTGGAGAAATCTTTTTTTTTCCGTTTTTTTTAGGGGGGACTGAAGGAACCCCCCCTCCTCCTCCCTGTTGCTTACACCAACCCCTCCCTCCCTCCCCCCACCCACACACTCCCAAACGCACGCACACAAACACACGCACACAAAGGAAAAGAAGTCTCGTGCCTCTGCAAATAACCTGCAATTATGTGGCTATGATGTCATTGATTTTTCAGCACTAGTCTGGCCTGCAAGCTGGTGTAGCAGCCATGGAAAGTGCCTCTCTGTGCAGAATACTAACATGCTAATTTAGATCTGGAAATGATTTTTTCGCGTTCGGGAGGCCCCCTCGCCCCTGACCAGACTAGAGAGTGACCAGCCGTCTGAGACGAAGGCAGTGATGACCTGGACGCCCTGACTCAGCTCAGACTGACACCCCTCCCTCCAGGGCCTCATGCCACTGCAGTGGTGGGGAGGGGCAGGGGCAAACATGCAGACGGAGGGGTAAGGAAGGAGGGGGGAGAGGAGGAGAGGGAGACAAGACAATCTACCTACAGAGAGAGAGAGAGAGAGAGAGATAGAGAGAGAGAGAGAGAGAGAGAGAGAGAGAGAGAGAGAGAGAGAGAGAGAGAGAGAGAGAGAGTGGAAGGAAGTAAAGTGGGCGATTCGTAGCAAAAGACTGTGCTATTGATTGTGTGATGGAGTGGAAGAGGGCGAGACAGCAGGGAGAGGAGGAGGAGGAGGAGAGGGAGAGAGAGAGAGACGGAACCGGAGAGGGCGAGGGAGATAGAGAGAGAGAGAGAGAGAGGTTAAGTGCGAGTTGCTCGGCCCTGTTACAGAAGGCCCTTTGTGCTTGACAGCGCCAGAAGAGGAGTACCCGTCACAAGATCTAATGTGATAAACCTGAAAATGTGATCAAGGCAACAGCATTAACTGGGCTCTGGCCTCTAGTCCGGCCGCTACTGACTCCCTGTAATCCAATTCAGGTCAATTAAAGTTGAACAGAGGGATTATTGCATCCAAGGTGTGCAGTGCATCACTGAGAGCAGAGGAAACCGCCTCGTGTAAGAGGACGAGAAATGCTGACGAGGCGCACGCGCGCGCGCACGGAAACAAGAATGCACAATTGCAAAGGGACGGGGGGACGGGACGGGGGGGAAGGGGGGGCGTGCGCACGTCCGATCACGCACGCGGCTCCGTTTGAAAGTGAACCATTACCCGCTCAATCAGGCAGCCGCCACGAGGGAATGGGGTAATTAATGGCGTATCAAAACGCCAAGCCTTGCACTTTATGATGACGAGGTTTTCAGGAACGCAGGCCTCCCACCAACACATGCCGTCCCGCTCCCTCTTTGCTCCCCCTTCGCTCCCCCTTTGCTCCCCCCTCGCTACCTCCTCACTTCCTCCTCACTCCCCCCTTACTCCCTCCTCACTTCCTCCTCGCTCCCCCCTTACTCCCTTCTCACTCCCCCCTCGCTCCCTTCTCGCTCCCTCCTCGCTTTCTGCATGGATTTCCAGTCAGAACTAGCATGACTGCAGATATTCTAGTAGCTGTGCGTCTGGGAATGATACACACGCTGTACGTGCAACCACACACACATCCATACAGTCCACACTGACACGCACACATGCACTCACGCAGGCCATATGGTGTTGTATTTCCTAACCTTTTCACCCCTGACAGACAGACGTTGTTCGGGGTGAGGGGGGGGTGGTGGTGGGGGGTCTTGTAAAATAGACTTAATGGATTAGCTTGATGAGGGTCATTTGTCTGCTGTGGACTTTTGTGGGGCGACACTCACAAGCCGTCAGTCTGGTGTGCGACAGACGAGAGGGGGCGGGGAGGGAGGGGGGGGCGGCCACGAGGGGAGGATGAGGGAAGAGGGAGAGGGGAGGTGGGTGGGTGGAGGACAGAGGGATGTCAAGACGACGACGAGCCGACCGAAGCGGGAGCTGACGACAGGCAGGAAGACGAGACCGAAGACTTCTGGGAAACGTCCCGACACGAGCAAGACTGGATGAGACGACGAGAGGGTGAGAGAAGAGAGGGCGAGCGCAGAGAGAGAGAGAGAGAAAGAGAGAGGGAGAGAGAGAGAGAGAGGGAGAGAGGGAGAGCAAGCAGACAGGCCTGTCCTCGGCAGAGAGGATCTGTCTGCAGAGTGGCTCTGCCTCCTTTAGACTCGTACATCAACCATTTAACACCAGCGCTCACAGACTAGCTCCCAGCTGCTAATTGGGCTTCAGCTTAACGAGAATGATGCCACTGCCGCCTCAGAACTAGAGATGGAGAGGGAGGGGGAGGGAGGGGAGGGACAGGGGAGAGAGCGAGAGAAAGAGGTGACGGAGAGAGAGAGAGAGAGAGAAAGAGAGAGAGAGAGAGAGAAAGAGAGAGAGAGGAAGCAGGAGACAGCGAGAGTGGCCGAGATGTTCTGGAGCGTGGTGGGGGAAGCACGCCTGTTTGGAGACAGGATGTTGGCTGAGAAGAATCTGCATGGCATAAAACAGAAAGCTTGATCAATGAATCCCTCCATCACCTCGTTAATAAAGACTGCCGCTTTTATTAGACTCAAGGTGAAATATTTATACCGATGAATATTTCAGAGGCCCCAGTAGGATGTGGTGCAGAGCTAGCAGTGCAGCGGAGGAGGCAGCGAGAGACAGACCGCCTTCCAGGGCAGATGGAAAGAGCCAGAACGGCAGCGTTCAAGCTGGCTAGCAACGTTAGCACCTAGCGGCCTCTGCGGCGGAGCAGAGGGGCCGGGGAGGCCCCCGGTGGGGTCAGATCTGAGCCGCGTTAAGGGGGAAGTCGACTGTACTCCGGAGGTTGAGGGGGCGGGGGGTGGTGGGGGCTGGGGTTGAGCTGGGATGGTGCCCCCCGGACAGCGAGGTGTGTTGGGGGAGGAGCTGTCGGGTTTGCTCTGGGATCTGGAGGGTCCAGAGCCACTTCTGCCTGCCTCTCCACCGGAGCTTTGTATCTCGTTAGTATTCCTCTCATTCTCTCCCGCTCTCTGTGTTCCCCTCTCCCCCGCTCTCTCCTGCTCCCGTTTCCTCTCTCTTTCTCCCTTTCTTCTTCTGTCTCCCTCTCTCTCTCCCTCAATCTCCCTCCCTCCCTCCCCCCTCTCTCTCTCCTCTGGACTGAGAGTGACCTCACTGGCTGGCTGACCGCTCAACACACTTCTCTAAACCACACCTACCGCTGAGACAAGCGGATCCATTGGAAGAAGACACTCCCCCTCCCCTCTCTCTCTCCCCCCCTCTCTCTCTGTCACTCACTATATCTCTCCCCCAGCCTTTCTCTTTCCCTCCCCATCCCTTCCTCTCTCTCTCTCTCTCTCTCTCTCTCTCTCTCTCTCTTTACATCTCTCCCCCTCCCTCTTCTAACACGTTCTCTCCTCCGTTTCACATTCTCTCCTTTCTACAGTGAGCCAGGCTAATTTGAATACTGCATGCATCATTAGGCTTACATTTGCTGAGGTAAAAGAACTGGTACTTAAGAGTGCCGTTCTCTCTTTAAACAACCATCCAAACTACTCTCTCTCTCTCTCTCTCTCTCTCTCTCCATCTCTTTCCATCTCTCTCTCCTCTTCTCCTCTGGAGGGTAACAGACATTCCTGACATCTGTGACATCCTCAACACGAGATGAGTTGATGTGTGTGTGCACACTGCCCGTGTGTGTGTGTGAGTCAAAGTCTGTTTGCGTGTGTGGCTTTGGGTGTGAGCGCGAATCTGTCCGTGCGAGAGAATGGCGGTGCAAGTGCACACTTATTTAGTGTTCACTTGTTAATGTATCTGGGAGTGGCAGCGAAAATGTGAACAGTCATGTAATGTACTGTATTTACACGGGATGGTGTCTTTGAACAGTAGAGTAGGAGAAAAGAAGAAGTGTTTATGAGTGTGTGTTAGGAAGGGTTATGTGTTTGTGTGTGTGTGTGTGAGGTTCTGTGTCTGCGTGTGTTTATTTGTGTGTAGTGTTTCGAGCGTGTGTGTGTCTTTTGGCTGAACTTGACAACAGCTCAGAGTGTGACAGTCACACATTCAATGTTACCGTCCCCCCCTTAGGCAGACGTGCAACTGTCTGCCTCCTGCCCATTTAGCCAGACTCCTTCACAAAGCACCACACCCCTACTGCAGTCTCCACGCACACACACACACACAGACACACACACACACACACACTACAACTACTACTACTACTACTCTCCCTCTCTGTCACACACACACACCGATGTCGAAAGCAAAGCTAAAAGCGTAACGATTCCAGACCTGATTCCGTCCTGTCTTTACCGTGCTATTAGACAAGCAAGATCCAGCTCTCATGTTTCCGTCCAATGAGATTTAGCCGACACTATCGGTTCTGGATCTGATGTCCAGTCAACATTCAAGCTACTCTATATTGCATCTGTCAAGGGGGTTTGGCTCAAATATAGCGAAAACACCGGCCCACACACACACACACACACACACACACACACACACACCACACACACCACACACACACACACACACACCACACACACACACACACACACACACTTTCAAACCTGCACCACTCAACCAGCACAGCATATCAGCCTGGGCTGCGCCTCTCCTCTCTCCCTTTCTTCCTGCACCATCCACCCCTCCTCTCTTGCTCTCCTCCCCCTCCCCTCCCCTCCCCCCTCCTCCTCCTC
>BROE01000025.1:1242906-1255049 GCA_036571765.1 Plecoglossus altivelis
TCCCCCCTCGTCTTCCTCCCCTCTTCTTTATTCCTCCTCCCCACCCAGCCCCCCTCCCTGCTTTTTGTTTTCCTTTTTACTATCGGTTTAGATTCTACACCGAATTCAATTTATTTTTGCCCAACCCACACGTCTTGGGCTGGAGTGTGTGTCCGTGCTTCTTGTTGAGGTTTCTCTTGTGGGAGACAGCTCATGCTCTTGGCTTTCTCTGCCGTGACTCATCATATATAGGTGAAACTACAGTCTAGGGAGCGATCGGCTTGTTCCGAGTTTTTACCCCAAATTATTGAGTTGGAACTTTCTTTTCACGCTCCCAGCGAATGAATGACACTGTTGTGAATGGTGAGGGGGAGGGGGGTGGAGGGAGGGGGGAGGAGGGGGTATGTGGGAGTGGGGGGATGGGGAGAGAGAGATGGTGTGGTAGTATGGTCTGGTCGAGGCGGCTTCTGGGTCGGAGGCGGTTGTTATCTGATGCACGCTTTTTCCGCTCGCAGTTCTTGTGCCTGCGAATGAAGTGACGCTTGGGTGATATCTTTTGGTGGTCATCCCCCTCCCATTGTCTCTCCCTCCTCCCGTCCATTCGCTCCGCCCGCTCTGATTCCGATGTCGTCGCCTATTTCGTGTGTAGTTAGTTACCTCGTTATCTCCCGGCGTCTGTGCAGCATGTGTCCGGCGCCCCCGCCACTGACATCCTCCTCCTCCTCCCTGTCACCTTCATCATCGTCAGGAAAACGCCCACCTGATCGCCACCCATCCATCATAATCGGCCGCACGGCCGTCACGCGTGGATCGATGAGAGCTCCGTCGAGGGGGGGAGGGGGAGGGGGTGGTGTTCGGGGAGGGCGGCTGGGGGAGGGAGCCCACGGCTGCACATTAAGGAGAGTGGGACCATTCCGGGGGAGTGTTCGGCCTCCGATGTTTTATTACAGCTCATAAGCTCCAAGGTCAGCTGAGGAAGACAGAGTGAGGCTGCCTCCCATCCAGCAGCCGGCTCTTTATCAGGGCGCCGCACGCTCCGCCTCCCTGGGGAGCCTCCTGCTCCCGGGGAGCCTCCTGCTCGGGCATGGCCCGGGAGCGGCCCTGCGGGGGCCAGAGGGAGAGGCTGCAGCAGGACCCATGCGGGGGGGGGGGGGGGGGGCTTGGAAGACTTTTTCGGGGACAAAACCCCAGGGGGTACTGCTCTTGGGACATGGGAGGGAGGGGGGTTGTGTATGTGTGTGAGAGCGTCCTGAGAGAGAGAGAGAGAGAGAGAGAGAGAGAGAGAGAGAGAGAGAGAGAGAGAAGAGGGTGAGGAAGAGAGAGAGGGAAATGGAATGGCTGTGCCTCAAAGTCACTTGAGAGAGACTTTGCCTTCCAGGCCAGGGCGAGAGAGACAGAGAATGTGTTTTTTGGCTAGAGGCCATTTCTTTTTGGAGGTCGTTATGCTCATCAGCTAAATGGGTGCTTCGATTATTGCACAGGATAACCTCATGATTATTATTATTGTCACGACTGTGCTTGCGCATAATTGCTTGTTGCCCCTGCTGGTAGATGACTCAAACACAGGTGAGGACATTACCAGATGTGACCAGACCAGCTCTCTACACCTGCTCTTTGACTTAGACTGTACCAGAGGAGTGCAGCACATCTGATTAGATCTGAAACCAGAGTTGATCCTCCTCTGAATCAGACCGTACTAGACGAGCACAGCACGGCTGATTACCCCTGAAACCAGAGTTGATCCTCCTCTGAATCAGACCCTTCTAGACAAGCACAGCATGCCTAATTAGACCTGAAACCAGAGTTGATCCTCATCTGAATCAGACCCTACTAGACGAGCACAGCATGCCTAATTAGACCTGAAACCAGAGTTGATCCTCATCTGAATCAGACCCTACTAGACGAGCACAGCATGCCTGATTAGACCTAAAACCAGAGCCGATCCTCCACTGAATCAGACTGTACTAGACGAGCACAGCATGCCTGATTAGACCTAAAACCAGAGCCGATCCTCCACTGAATCAGACTGTACTAGACGAGCATACCATGGCTGATTAGACCTGAAACCAGAGTTGATCCTCCTCAGAATCAGACCCTACTAGACGAGTGCAGCACGCCTGATTAGACCTGAAACCAGAGTTGGTCCCCCGGGAACTTGCCAGGGAACTGAGAGGATCAGAGGAGTCGGCTACTCTGACTGGACTAGAAAGCCTGGGGTTATACACACACAGACCCACACACAGACACACACACATACACACACACACACAGAGACACACAAATAATCACAGGCAGACAGACACACAGAAGCTCAGGCACATCTCCTTGGTCCAAACCTCTTAGATGTGGCCCCCCCTGTGTGTGCAACCTCAGGCTGTGGTCTGCCTCTTTGTCCTCTATCCCCAGAGACCTGCTGATGTTCTTCTCTCCACTGCCTTCATCTCCTCTGCCTCTCATGTCCTCTCCCCTCCCTTTCGCTCCTCTCCTGTTATGTCCACTGCACCCCCTTTTACTCCTCTCCCCTCCTCTCTTCTCCTCTCGTCTCCTGTCCACTCCTCTCCCCTCCTCTCTTCTCCTCTCGTCTCCTGTCCTCTCCTTTCCCCTCCTCTACTCTTCTCTCCTCTCTTCTCCTCTCGTCTCCTGTCCTCTCCTTTCCCCTACTCTCTCCTCCTCTCCTGCCCTGTCCTCTCCTCTCCTTTCCCCTCCTCTCCTCTCCTCTTCTCCCCTCTCCTCTCCTGTCCTCTCCTCTCCTTTCCCCTCCTCTCCCCTCCTCTTCTCCCTCTCCCCTGTCCGCTTTCATTTCCACAACACGCCCTTTCTCCCTCCCCTCTCACCTCCCTAGTCTGATAGCACAGGGACTAACTGCACTGGCGCACCTAGGCCTCGCCCTGCTCCAGCCTATCTAGGCCACTGTACATCCTCATCACTACTCCCGTAATTAGAATTCAGAGATACGTTCAACCCAAGGAAGCCGCGGAGAGGAGAAAAAAAACACAACTATATATAGATAGGAGAAGAATATCTAATTAAGCTCTCATTCTTCCTCCTCCAGTCAGATTGCTTCTCTCGCTCATTCTTTCCAATTACGACACCCATGCCTCTATGTTTTTTTGATTGTGTAGGTGGATTTCTCTGCTTCTTATAAGTGAGGGAGGCTCCCAAACACTGTGGGATCTGTTAGGCCAGGGTGGGGTGGGCGGTGAGGGAGGGGGGGGGGACGAGGACAGAATCTGTGCGCTCGCGCCTGTGCGCACGTGTGCGAACGGGTGTGCTCGCGATGTGTTGGTTTGCGTGTGTGTGTGTTTGCGTGATTGTGGGTTCGAACAAGAGAGAGGCAGGAGAGGAGCAGGACGAGGGCAGTAGTGTGCTGTTTTCAGTGTTTAGTTACGTATATTATGCTCATTTAGTGTGAGTGTGGTTTCATATCGTGTAACGGGCATATGTGGGATTTTCTTCAATGCCGACATCCCCCTCCCCCCATACACCTAATGGTACCACCTGCTACGGCCCTCACACCACACCATACCACACACACAGCGCCGCACACACACCACACCGCTTAATTGTCTACCCTCCTGCATTGAGAGCTGACAGGCTGTTAACAGATTTCCTCCACAATGTGAACAAGCCCAGTGCAGACAACGGTATTGCTAGCAACACTACCATGTCAATACAACACTCAGAAACACCTTCACATCCGTGGCACAACACACCACGTCCCGAAAGCTGCTGTTCAACAACGAGTCACCTACCTCACTACAACTACAGGCAGGAACCAGCTTGATAATTTCCCCCCCTGTCCCCCCCCCTGCCCCCAGCCTCGCTAACTAACACAAGCCTTCTTTGACTACGTAGCTGCGTGACCCTTCCTTCAGACTGAATGTCCCGGACAGTGCATTACTCATAGTTCATCGCCATGACAACTCCGAGGCGACCTCTTAAGAACATGGGCAGCTCAGAACGCAATCAGTGTTTACAGGGTCCTCGTTGGCCCGCTGAAGGGCAGGGAAGGCCATCTCGAGTGATGGCATCCTGTCTCCCCCCCCCCCGCAGCGTTCCACCTGCCCTCGTGCGGCTAGTTGTCTGTGAGCTTTGTCCTGGCCAAAGCTCCACGACAAGATCTGACATGCTCGACGGCTCTGATTTCGATCACGCCAACCACTCTGGCAGTACTTCGAGGAAAGCTTGGAGCAGAAGGTTGACTTCCGTCTCTCGACCCCGGCCTGCAGGGTGCATACTTGCGTTGTTGGACATCTTGATTAGTCTGAGCGTGATGGTGGACTGGTGCTGGAGTTCAGGCCCCTTGTCCGGGGGAAGTGGAGCTGATGACCTCTTCTCATGGTGTGAGACCCTCACCCCCCTCCCTCCTCTTCGCCCGCGCTCCAATCTTGGGCTGTTGATACTTCCTGAGAAGACGCGGTTCCAGTGACTACGGCGTCCCCGGCCATGATCGCTCCCTGCCGTCGTCGCTCATGGAACAATGATGGTTGCCAGTTCGGGTGTGAGGGCGGCCGAGCGCCACTTCCGGCTCTGTAATAGCAAACATCCTCTGTGCCCCTTCCTCCACCCCCCCTCTTCTCCCCCCCGCTCCCTCACCCTCTTTTCCTCACAGTTCTCTCGCACTTATTATCGGCACAGAGGAGAGTTTCCGGTGTTGGTTTTCGATCCTTGTTTGTTTCGACGGATCCAGGTACTGTCATCGGCGGTACAAGTCTTCCAGCCACGGGCCCCCGATCAGAGGTGTTTTCATTTCAGGCACACGGAACTTTTCCTGGCTGAGACTTCAGGCGAGGTCGGCGGGGGTGCGGGCGTGGCGCGGGGTGTCTCTCGCAGGTGGTCATGGCCTGGAGCTGTCCATCATTCTGGCCGGCCCACGCGACCCCCGGCGTATGGGGCCTCGACCGTTCACGCACCGTGCCTGCCCCGGTAGGTCCTGGATACTCGGCCAAGCTCCCTCCTGCCCCCCCCTCCCGCTAGTACGCGCTGCGAAGCAGGGGCAGTGTTGCGCTGCGGTCAGAAGGCAAGTCGCCGGTGAAGTTGGGGTGAGTGGAATCTGAATGAATTTTCAAACAACTTGGAACTCTGTGTCAGTCGGAAGGGCTTCAGTCTGTCTCTGCTGCTGGTCTGGTCTGTGTTCTACAGGTAGGCCAGTACAACCTCTGTCTTCCCGCCCCCCCGTGGATATTCATGAAAGCAGCATCTTGCGGTGCTTTTGAGGTGAACGGGGAGACACGGCCTGAATGCGAATGGGGATTTCCGGAGGACTGAGGAAGTGGCAAGGCGCAGGGGTCGGAGGGCGTCTGGTGCACCCCGGCTTTCGCAGGAGTAAATACAAGCGCCAGGAAATCAATCCCCGGGAATGTGACACGAGTGTCTCTCGTGTGTCCTCCTGTCGGTCACGCCAGACGCCAGTGTCATGCGCTCCTCATGGGGGGGGGGGGCACGCAAGTTTCTCTCTCCTCATCTTCTTTAAACCACCCCTCCGCCCCTCCCATCTTCTCCTCACCCTCCTCTCTCACGCCCTCCCCTCCCCTCCCCTCCTCCCTTCCTGTCTCCTGTGCCAATGAAACCAACTTTGTTTCCTTCCCAGACCTCTGTCTTCCCATGGAGGTAATTTGAGGAGAGATGCTTTCTTAAGGGTTGCAAACTGAACAGCAGCGACCTCTCAGACATGCCTGTCTGCCATGTGAGCTGTCAAGACTCGGGCAGGGGAGGGGGCAGCGGGAGAACGAGGAGAGGAGGAAACGAAGAGAGGGAACTGGGAGGGGGAAAGAGAGAGAGAGAGAGAGAGGGGGGGGGGAGAGAGAACCTGAACTAAGTGGCATGCTACCAAGCGAGTCAGCATTGAGATAGACTAATTACTGGAGCCATAATGAGAGCTGGGTCTGACAAACAGAAACAGGCTTTCATCCCCTTCTCCTCCCTCCTCCCCCCTCATCCTCCCTTCCACACGATGGGTGAATCTGCACTCATCCACGTGTCTCCCCTCAGCCCCCTCCCCTCCCCTCCCTCCCTCCCCCCTCCCCCCTTAGAGAGAGGCTTCTCACGTCTCAGCACAAAGCCCTGCTCAACTTTGTCTGACGGGGAGTGAGATGAAAGGTTAAAAGAAAAGATATCTGAGAAGTGCGAAAGAATATAGGGCGGGAAGATTTCGACTAGTGTCTCCGAACCCCCACCCGTTCCCCAGCTCCCTGCGGAGGCTTCACTAATAAGAACAGTCATGGCTTCATATTGGGTTAATGAAGGGGGGTTAGATAACCATGTTAAGGGTGGAGGTACTTCACCGTAAGGCCAGAAGGGTGAATAATACTATTCCCCTGTCAGACCTGCGATGATGTCATCATCAATCACCCGCGGCACGCAAACACTCCACTCGCTCATATCGGAGGGCTGATGTATTTGTTACAAATTAGATTCAGGCCCGTTGTCATTTATCAAATCGTCCTCGTGAACGCGTGCTCCTCCTCCCTGCAGACACGACACAGATGGTGCCTCTCCTCCTGTTCAGGTGCCAGCATTCATGCACAGTTTATATCCTGGAGCTCAAATCTGTCTTTTCTATTACATTTCTGAAGAATACAGAATGGGTTTTGGAGGAGAGCGAGGGGCTTTGTTTAAATGGATTCCGAGCCGCGCTCGCGCGGAGTGGCGTCTGAGCATCAAAGCGTGATGGCACGGGCCTGCATGTTGGCGCGCCTGCGACGGGCCTTCTGACGAGCGGCGTGACAGGTGGGGGGAGGTGTTGGCGTGCAGGTGCGCGTGCGTGGGGGGGTGGGGGAGGCAGGGAGAGAGCTGCAGGGGGGGGGGGGGGACCGCATCCACCGTGCACACAACGGGTGTTTACACAGGATCTCTTTAAACGTGACACATGTGGGCTGTGCTGATACGTATTCGTCGCTCGGTAAACAGGTCACAAACAAGAAAGCGCCAAACTGCTGCACATGCTCTCTCGCGCGGACGACCACAGAGCATAACACGGAGAAAAACAAGAATCCGAGTGCGAGTGTGTGTTGGGCTGATAACACAGAGCATTGCTTTGTTGTCCACTGACAGTCCCCTCCTCTCTGTATCAGCAGATCTCCCCCCTCTGGGTGCCGGGGCATGGGGGGTGAAGAGGGGAGGGAGGGATGGAGAGAGGGAGAGGGAGAGAGAGGGAGAGGTGAGGAGGAAGAGAGGGAGATGAGAGAGAGAGGTGAGGAGGAAGATAGAGAGAAGAGAGAGGGAGAGGAAGAGGGAGGGAGGGCGATAGAGGCGATATGATCGATAGGTGAGCGTAGGATGAGGTAGATCGAGTAGGAAGAGTGTAGTTGCTCACCGAGACGCGTATTCGTAGGTACATGGATCTCGAGCGGCTGCATAGTACGATGAGGGGAATAGACGGAGGGATGTCTGCTGTTGATCATCGACAGGGCATGTGCAGAGCATGAATTGAGAGACAGATCAGTCCGACGAGGACGAAATTATCAAGTACGGGAAGATATGACGGTGTAATATAGCTCAAGATGCGCGCATCACGCAGGAGTAATGAGTGAGTCGAGAGAGTGTGATATACAGATTAAGGGTCTTCAGTGGACTGAGAGATAGTGAGCTCGAGAGCAAGTGAGAGAGAAAGGGGGATGAGAGAGGATGAAAGAAGAGAGCAGAGGACGGAGGGATTGTAAAGATTAGAGAGAGGGGAGAAGGACAGAGAGAGAAAGACAAATAGAGAGAGAGAGAGACGGAGAGACGGAGAGGAGTGAAAGAGAGGGAAGTACAGCGTGGAGAGTATAGAGGAAGAGAGGGTCCAGAAGAGGATGTACGAGAGGATAGTGAGATCAGGAGTCGCTAAGATAGTTGGAGACAGAAGTGATACGATGAAGCATATTGTACGACTGACCGGTCGAATGACGTACGGCTGTAGGGTTCAGAACGATACTCCGATGCAGAAAGAGGGTAGACAGAAGAGTGAGAGATAGGTGAGATGGTAGAGGTAGGACTCGTATGTCAGTGAAACTAGACAGAGTAGAGATGAAGAGATTTGATGGAGAGGGCTAACCGAGTACACTCAAACAGGAAAGCACCGCTGTAGTTGGAGAGAGAAAGACGAGACAGTCTTTAGGTTGAAACGTATGATGAGGGGAGGGGGGGAGTCAGATGGAATCCCTACATTCAATAATGGGAGTATATTGAAAATGGGGAGTTTAAGGGGGAATGAAAGAGTAGGCCGAGAAGCCAGTCTGAGAGTAATCCTGTAGGTGGTGTGCCTTAACATGGTCTTAGCAAAAGAAAAGTCATGGGTGAATCAAATGGCGCGCCTGGTGTTGGTGGGCCTGGCTTTGCGTATGTGTGAACGATGTAGATTTACGGTCACGCTACTGCCTCCGGGTCTTCCCCCGATCTATTTCAGCAGGTCCTGCTCTGGTGGCATATTGTCTTGGGAGGTTGGTGTTTAGGTGAGTGGTTTGTGGGTTGTTGTGTTGAGTGTGGCTGCTGAATGTGTTTAAACTGAGAATAATGACTCAGAGTTGGCAGGGATGTTTGTTAATGTGTCTGTTTGGAGTAAAGGACAAAGATGACTATCTGGGAGGTGAGTTTACATTGCAACTTCCTGAGTGCTGATGTGGCTTCCAGATGGATATGGAGCAGTGCTGACTGACTGAGAACTCGGTGGTTCCGGATCTGGTCAGCTGAACTCTGCCACAGCACATCACTGCCACCCAGTGGACGTCTGTCGTACTGCAGGTGAAATGGGATCTGCCGTATCTCATTCAAATCCCGAGCCATGTTTTCACAAGCCTAGAAATAATCCCAAATATTCAAAAGGGTAAGGAGCCAAACAAAGCGTGTACTGATATTCTGTTGGGGAACCACTGTTCATACTAAACATAACAGTCCCACTAATCACCACATTTGCATCCGCTTTATAAAAGTTCACAGATTATCTAGAGAAACTACTAGGCAGGTGATGCCTTTATTCCAGTCTGGTTGCCATACCGCCTGCACACCACAAGGGCAGATGCCCCTCCGACAAGATGTAATACCAATTTCTCGCAGTAGAGGGTAATAGCACTCCAATAGCTGGGAGTGCAATCTAGACGGAAAACTAATCTCATCTCAGTCAATGGGATTAGAATCATGCAAGTTTGCCAGTGCCTTCAACAGTCACGCTTTTACCAATGAACGTTAATCTCTCCAGTCGTTCAAGGTGAGTAATCAGCGAGTGTCTCGCGTGACGTACGCACCTGTTTCAGAAAGGCCTTGGTGGGAGAACGTGGGCGGATGTAGCGTCTGGATCTACGTGAAGCCATATTTATCACTGCTTGAAAGAAAAAAAGAGACAATAAAATTTGAATTTGATTGTCTTTGACAGAGAGAGGAGGCTCTGGAGTAACAGAACATGTAATCATGTTATGTTCATGTCATATCGTACTGTTGTCTTTCACAGTGATACACCATCTTCTGTATTCTGATTGGAAGCTTTAGCGACTGTTTTCCAAGAGTCGTGTTGTGACAATTCCATCGTCCCCCACCGACTTTGTTTGTCATCGCTTTCCCCCCTCTGTTTGATCCAATATCAGTCAGGAGCACGAACAGGCGTCCCACCAGGTAACCCATAGCAACCGCTCGGCACCGGAGGGGGGGGGGGGGGGGGGGGTGGGGGGTGGAGGAAGACAAACAGGAGAGAGACGCACCGGCAGAGACGGAACACAGAATCGATCCTCCCCGTCGCCTCCAAAACGTAGCTAACATGAAGCATTAGCGGGCGCGGACGTGCGATGACAGGAAAGAGAAGAAGGACTGTTATTGGATGCTTGGGGAATGGAACCGAAGCAGATGATAGGCTGACATCAGATAAAAGGACGCTTGGTTTACTCCTCCCTGTCAATCAGGGAGTTTTCTGGGCCGGGGGTTGGGGCCTACACGCTCGGCCAAGCCTGGGTCTAACCTAAGCCCCCCCTTCCCAGCAATCTGTCACCACCAGCTGGGCTCATTACCTCAGCCCTCCCCAGGTAAGACAGAGCTGCCATTCTGCCCTCCGCAAATCAGCCAACACAGACAGATGTTCATTACCAACACCCCCCCAAAACACAACCCACATCAGCACCGCCACCACACACACACACACACACACACACACACATCCTCCGTCTAGCACAGCTACCAGAAATTAGGCCCCGGCCCGTTTATTAGTCTTGTGATTGTGGCTCTTCACATTCCCATAGCTTTCTTCCGACTCTGGCACAGCGTGCACTTCATCAGTCTGAATAACCCTGCTGGGCTCAGGGAACAGGATGGAAGACAAATGTGTTTACAGTCCACGTGTAGGGCAGGCGGAGGTTGGCACGGCCTCATCAGCCAAATGAATGAGGATGGATGTTTTGGTTCGAGATGGTTCGGGCTCATTATTTATTAACGCGCTGTCTCCGGCGGGAACACGCTGGAAGGTGATTGGGTGTGATTGGGAGGAGAAAGGTTGCGGGGAGGCGTGGGGAGGGGGGAAAGGGTATGGAGGGGGTGGGAAGGGGGGGAAGGAGTGTTGAGGCAGGGTGGGGTGGGGTAAGGGGGTAAATGGGGCGGTGGGGGGGTGGTGAACAGGAAAATGGGAGCCCACTTAGGCCTCGCCCATGTCATGTCACTCAGCAGGAGGATCCAGTTGACCAAAGAGGGTGGTGGAGGTGGGGCTCTGCCCTGAGAAAGAGGCCTTGTTGCTGGGCTGGATGAGAGCTGGCCTGCTGACAGAGTAGCCCGAGCTGGGGGAAGATGGCTGCTAACCTAACCTCCCCCTCCTCTCCACCTGCCACTCAGTCCGGGGACAACCCTCTCAGACCAAACACAGCACCAGGGGCATAGCTGCGTGTGCGTGTAAGCCTGTTTATCTTGAGTGCCTGGGTGTATGTGCCATTGTGCGTGCACATGCGTGCAGTAGATGTACACATCTACTGATACACAGAGACACGTATCATAAACACACACACAGCAGATCGACCTCCTACGCACACAGACATGCACACTTTGACCAAACATCCACTGAAATAGAAACACACGCTCTTTCCCCGTGCGTTTCCCCTCTGTAGTGCATGAATGCAGGTCACAGACCCAGGCGCCTGGCTAGATAGCCATCTCCACGCTGTGGACGACAGCCAGGTATACCCTGTGTATTTATACACACTTAAGGGCCAGCTCACGGTGTACTAAAGGGCAGTGGATACAGACACCGAGCCAGAAGTCTACCCCAGGACACACACACACGTACACACACACACACACTTACACAGGCACAAAGGGAGACGCACACAGGCATATACAAACTCACTAGTGCCAGGGCAGCCAGCCCTTGACTATGATGGATCCTCTCTGGGGTTTGGGAGCCTCTGTTTGCGCTCTCCTGAGGGTTATTCTGCATCGAGAGAACCTGGCTTCCACACACACACACACACACACACACACACACACACACACACACACACACACACACACTTATGCAGAAGAGCACACACTCACACACAAACACACACACACACAAGAAACACACACAGACACAGATAGGAGTACGTATTGTGGGCTACCCACATACTGTATGAACACACACACACAAACACACACAGTATTTCTGTCTGGGGAAGGCCAGTCGAGCTGTATGATTAATGGAGCAGAGCAGTTCCACTCCTCTACCTCATGCTATCTCTCTACTGAATAAGGAAAAACAAGCAACTAGTCAGCTAACACGACATGGCGTGAAAAAACCGCATGGGCCTCTTGCCGGCGGTACGAGTGTGACAGCATCGAGTTCAGACTTCCACCGTCTTCTATAGGGGTTCCACGGTGTTCCACATGGGTTCCAGAGTTCCACATGGGTTCCACGGTATTCCACAGCGTTTCATATGGGTTCCACCGCACTAGTGTTCCCCAGTTTTCCGTAGCCTGCGGGTCTCGGAGCGTCGGCTCCACGTTTCCATCGTCGGTAGCTGGCACCGTAGGAACATCTAGAAAGTTCCACATGGTCCACAGAACAGTTGTGAGTTTCATTCCTAGGTGTGAGGTAAGAGCCTGTGGTGTGAAGAGAGAGAGAGGGATAGAGAGAAAGAGGGGAGAGAGAAAGAGGGGAGAGAGAGAGGGGGGAGAGAGGGGGGGAGAGAGAGGGATAGAGAGAGAGGGGGGAGAGAAAGGGAGAGAGAGAGAGAGAG
>BROE01000025.1:1258554-1291054 GCA_036571765.1 Plecoglossus altivelis
GGGGGGGGGGGGGGGGGGGGGGGGCAGCGGTCATGGTGAAATAGTAACCATCCCTAGCTCCAGACTAAGGAAAGACAGCAGACAGCAGCCCTCAGCCAGATGAAGCAGCCCAGGGAGACGATCTCCGAGGCTGCGGACCCCCGTCTCCCAGATCTGGGTCAGGGAGGCAGGAGACAGGGTTCCTCTGACCAGAAGGTATGAAGAGGCAAGACGCACTCCCTCCTCAACTGCAATCCAATGACATATATTCATTTAGCAGACTCTTCACTGAGGGGGGAGGGCTGGGGAGGGCTGGGAAGAGGGGAGGGGGAGGGGAGGGGGAGGGGGGATCTCAACCTGCAACCTCTTGATCCGCAGTCGAAACGCTCCGCCGCGAATCCGTACCCGTACCCGCTTCAATCTCGGCGATCATTCAATTATCAGGTAAGAATGCATTCATGTGGAGCCACCAGGGAGTCAGGTCTGGGTAAGTACCCAAGGCCTTATTAACTGATAGGAATCTATGGCCCGGATTCCATCGGACTCCCTCGGAGATGTCCTTAATCACAGAACACACACCCTGGTATTACTAGACGCCGGCACTGCGGAATCAATTTAGCTGTCAGGGTGGGGAAAGGCTCCTCGCTGGAGCCGGGCAGAGGCTCTTTGATGAAAATAGAATTAAATTAGGAGTCAATCAAATAATACGATCACAATCAGGGACAGAGAGAGAGAGAGGGGGGGGGAGAGAGAGAAGACAGAGAGAATGAAGAGAGAGAGAGGGAGAGAGAAGAGAGAGAGAAGGGGAGAGAGAGAGAAGACAGAGAGAACGAAGAGAGAGAGATTGAGAGAGAGAGAAGACAGAGAGAACGAAGAGAGAGAGAGGGAGAGAGAAGAGAGAGAGAAGGGGAGAGAGAGGGAAAGAGAGGGAGAGAAGAGAGGGAGAGAGAGAGTGAGAAGAGAGAGAGAGACTAGCTCCTGGCTCCTAAAGGGGTAACCTGTTGACCCCCAGCAGTTAGTGACCCCGTCCCCCCCGTCCCCCTCCCCGGTCACCTGGCAGTGACCTCCCCAGGCCAGGTAGGGCACCGCAGTGTCGCTGACCCCTGGGTGTCACCCTGTCACCTGGCTCACTCATGCATGGGACAGTAAGGGCCAGGCAGCCATTCACGGGGCCACCTCCATAAATCTGGCCCAAGAAGGAGCCAGCGTTGGGCTCCTGTTGATCTTAAAGACCCTTCTCCTATCCTCTGCTGATTCATGGCCTTGGGCTCAGAGGTTAATTGCAGGCTGACTGAGAAAGGAAAATAGAGCACCTGTGTGCGTTTCTGTGCGGTTGTGCAAGTGTGTGTGAGACAATGTGTGCGAGTGTGTAAGAGAGAGAGAAAGAGTATGTGTATTTGGTTTAGAGAGATGATGCGTGTGTGTGTGTGTGTGTGTGTGTTAGAGAGAGAGAATGTGTAGGTGTATGTGTTAGATACAGAATGTGTGTGTGGATTACAGAGATAATGTGCGTGCATATGTGTGTGTGTTAGAGAGAGAATGTGTGTGTATGTGTGTGTGTGTGTTAGACGGAGAATGTGTGTGTGTGTTAGAGAGAGAATGTGTGTGTGCATGTGTGTGTGCTAGAGAGAAAGAATATGTGTGTATGTGTGTGTGTGTGTTAGAGAGAGAATGTGTTTGTGTGTGTGTGTTAGAGAGAGAGAGAATATGTGTATATATATATGTGTGTGTGTGTTATAGAGGGAGAATGTGTGTGTGTGTTAGAGAGAGGGAATGTGTTTGTGTTTGTGTGTGTGTTCGAGAGAGAATGTGTGTGTGTGTGTTCGAGAGAGAATGTGTGTGTCAGGCTCTGTGCTCTGGCCAGCCAACAGTAGAAAGCTCATCCAGCTACTTCACCCGCGTCCTTCCCCACATACACACACATACACACACACATACACACACACATACACACACACACATACACACACATCACCACCATCTATTGTGGAGGAGAGAATTCACCGGCTGCCAACGTGCCTCCGCAACAAGCATGTGTCTTATTTAGACCCTGCAGGACCTTTACTGAGCCTCCCTGTACTCCAGCAGCCTCCCTCCATACCTGCCTGTGTGTGGCAGCATGCTGGTGTCACAGGTTAACCAAAGGAAGGTGCTTCTCCTCCTGACAGTACCAGTACCTTCGCTCCTCTCCTCCCTCCCTGACTCCCTCCCTACCTCCCTCCCGCCCTCCCTCTCCCAGGTCCCAGGTGAAACTTAGTCATGTGTGCAGCCAGCCACCCAGGCCTACTAACCGGTACTGTCATCACCCTCTCTAATGTCAGTCTCTCTGCCTGCTAAACGAGCCAGCCTTTCAGCACCGTATGAGCCTGTGCCGCGGAGACGGGGCCCCCGCCGCTTTCAACTCGCACACACCTGTGTGTCCCACAACACCACAGGCCATTTCCCCCTGTCTTTGGACAAAAAGACCCACCCCCCCCCCCCAACCCTCCAACAAACCTCAACAGGTCTTCTGCTTCGAACACCGAACAGAGTCCGAGGGGGGAAGCAGTTTGAAAAGAGCGCTATTAGGCTGAGGGGGGAGTGGCGATGGTATTGTTGGTAGCTGGCGCGCGTGCAAGTCGGGACACACATACGCGCGCCGGCGTACACGCGCTCGGACCTTGGGCTGCTTGGGTTACCAAAAATCTCAGATGAAATAAGCAGCCGTCCAGCGTGTACAGGTTCGCCTGTCTGCCCCCCATCCCACATGATTATGCATGCATCATTACCTTCCCAGAAACACTAAAGCAATAAACAGCTTGGAGACACTGATCTTATTTAAAGGCAGGCAAAGGGGGGGGGGGGGGGGAGTTCGAAACATGCACACACACGGCATATAAACTCATACTACTAACACTCACGCTCCTTCACACATGCACCCCAACGCATTCCCACAACCACAAACACGCACACACACCCGCTCCCAAACACACACACACGCGCGCGCACACAGCGGCTCTTCTGCAAACCCTCACCAATTGAAGTTTGATCTGCGTGCTGTCATTAACATCCAGGCGGCGTATACACAGCAGTATTAAAACAACACGAGCTACAGTCCCCTAGAGGAACTGTCTGGAAGATTGCAACTTTCAAATAATGAACCCGGTAATCAGATATGTAGGTCCTAAGCGCCTAAAGATAGATTAGATTCCTCATCTGCTTATCCCAGGACAATATTCCTCTGCCAGAGCAGGGGAGGAAGAAAGGATAAATAAAGAAGACCTTGACAGAGCCAGAGTAATGGTATACCACTCTATCCAATCTACGTAAACAAACGCTAGCTCTGAGACAACACTCACAGTTATGGTTAAAATCATTTCTCAGGCCCGGGGTCGGCCATGTTTCGAAAACCTGTTTACGGCAGAGAGCGTGTTTTACATTTTACATGAAATATGTCGTTTAGTTTGGCCCGGGCCGAAGGGGGGGGGGGGCGGGGGGGGGGCTGCTCGATTCTGAGTGTGTATTCAGGTCTCACACTGGTAATCCATCACCGGCCTCGAACACCAACAGGAAGCGACCACCCCTGCCTGGTCCTGATCCACATTGTTCTGTCGTCTCAGGGTCCATCTCTGAGGACGATCAGATTATGGCTTGTCCTCTCTGGCTATCTGCCTGCTGATCCACGCTCCATCACTGTTACCTGTCCTCACCCCTCTCTGCCTATCTGCCTGCTGATCCACGCTCCATCACTGTTACCTGTCCTCACCCCTCTCTGGCTGGTTGCGTTGAGCTGCTGCTTCGCCCCTTCAGCTTGTCAGACTCCAGGAAGCGGAGGAGGGGGTTGGGCGGAGCGGGGATGGAAGGACTGCGGGGGGGGGGATGATCAGATAATGGGCCTCCCTGCGTTATAGCCTGGTTCTGCTGACCGACCATATCCCAGCTCATACCTTCCCCCAAACATGATATGACATCTACTACGATATATTCAAGTGTTGTATCCGCTTCCCATAAGTTCCTCCTAAGTTCAAACATAGCAGGGCAGCACTGTGTGGCTCAGTGTGTTACTGAAGACAAATAGTGGGTTTCAAATACATTCACAATCTCCCCTTGCACACACCACCACCCAATCATGCGCGATTGCGGACACGTCGAAACAGTACCGCACTTATCCATGAGGGGGAGGAAGAGTGCTACAGCCTGAGCTAGCCTTTATCTTCATTACCTCTCAAACACAGTTGTGGTCTCTATCTCTGTCTCTCTCTTCCTCTTTCTCTCCCCCCCCTCTCTCTCTCCCTCTCTCTATCTACCTCTCTCTCCCTCCCTCTCTTCCTCCCTCTCCTTGTCTAATCATCCCTCCTCTCCCTCTTCTGCCTGACCAGCCTCCTGTTCCTCCCTGATGCCTCATAAGGCCACACATGGACCATGGCGAACACAATGAACCCATCTCCTCTGCTATTTATAATGCCGCTACCCCAGAGCTGTGCTTCTGGTGGCAGGTAGACAGAGATGGCCCTGAGATGAACCTGAGTTTGATTGACACCAGCAGCCTGGCTTGATGGGATTCCAGGGAGGTTCCTACCCTCTTTAAATGCCCCCTTATTATACTGGGGCAAACAGACAGATATTTGTTAATGAATCCACATGCTTGAGTAACTTTAGCCCTCTCTGAGTCAAGCCACTGGATCCAGGCCAGGGGGGCAGGTCCTCCAGGACCAGGGGTCAGGGGTCAAGGGTAGAGGTCACAGGTCTTGATGCTGGCTGGACAGGAGAGTGGACACGAGTTATCTACTGGAGCTAATGGACTGGTTAGTCTGGTAAGTCCACTGAGCTAACCAGTCCACTGAAGACATCCACACAGAGATAGAGATCTACTGTAGCAAACCATTTAGTCAGACTGAAAGCAGGGGAAAGAAATGTGTGTTTTTATATAACACAAGGACATTTAACTCTGCATTCTTAACATCAGCATATATCCCTTAATGTGAAACAGTCTGCGATGAATCTGTTTGACAAGCCCCCCCCCCCTCCCCCTCCACACACGCACACACTGACACACACACACAAACACACACACGCGCGCACCCACACACCCACACACACACACAACGGATGACAATCCCATTCTCCTTCATCACAAGATTAAAGATAGAGTCCATTACATAACACCCATCACAGTCTTTATCAGAACCAGGGCTTGTTTAGAGAACGTTGTGCCGCTCCGTAATGTGAGCTTCAAAGAAATCGGGCCCAAATTTCTTTCTTTTGATCGGGAGCGAAGGAGGGTCTATTATTATCCCCACTGTTGTGCGATGAAATCCATTTCAATTAGCTAAGTAAGTAGGATGGAAGGATGTCAAGCCTAGGCCAGGACCTCCACTCTAGTGGGCAGGAAGGAGGTCTTGATTGAGAGTAAACTTCATCATGAAAGCACAATGTGTCGGTGCTGAGAGGAATATCCCGGTGAGTTACACTCTAACCAGCAGCAGAGGCACGTTGATGCACCGGCGACGTTTCGTTTAAAGCAAAGCTGCACTGCGGTTTCCGCCCGCGTTTCCTGTCCGCATCCGGACCCTTGACGCGGGCACCCAAACACCCAGCCGGACCACCGCTTTCGTCTTTTGATCACAGGACCGAATGAAACTATGTCCGCCTGCTGGACGGGAGCTGATGAATATGAGGGGAATGTCGGGAGGGCGGTGAGACAGGGCACCTCTCCCAGCATACTGTACGTGTGTGTGTGCACGTGTGTCTTTCTGTCCATCATGTCCCGCTAACCCATAATAGCCCACCCTCTGTTTTTGACACATTTTAGATTTAACAGCCTACGTGCCGTATATATCGACGTGAGCGCTTAATCTGCGGAAGGCATCCGGCAAACAAATAAGACGCCAGCGCTCGGAAGACAGGCGGCTTAGAGGGTCGCCCCCCCCCCCCCTAACCCCCCACCCCACCCGGCCCCCCAGCGGCCCCCCCTCCCACCCCGAAGGAGCTGGTTTGTTTTCGTGCACAACAAGAAGTGAGGTTTCAGGGCCGGTCAGGGGAGCTAGTTTGTCTTGCTGTGTGGTGCGAGGGAGCGGGGGGGGGGGGGACTCTGAGGCACAGGCCTCATCCATCCAGGTTCCTGACAGCCCCCCCAGATAAATATCTCACCCACGGCAGAAAATAACACCGTGCCATTGAGACCTGATAATTACACAGGTCCACCACAACGGGCTGATGTTACTTGAGATAGGGCATGTCTCATACACAAACACACCAGCACTCTAAAGTATGACACATCTTTGAGGTCGCAAGCTAACTTGAAATTAACTCTCGCGGTAAAGATTAAAACACTTTATCAGTGACTGTTTGCTCTAAGCTGCAGTAGACCAGCCGGTTGACAGATAGAACAGTATTTTACCGACGGTGCTGATCATTCTAAAAGTGTCTCTCGGAGATAGACCGTCCCCCCCCCCCTCAGGTTCCTGCCTCCACATGTACACAGGGGCCTCTTTCAACGTAGACCGTCACCAGATAACGCAAATCCCACCGATGAGCTTGTCTCGGAGGTGTTTCAGCGTTATCTTGTTGTCACCAAACACGCCAACAGAAATAACACACTCAACTACCTGTCCAGAGCCTTGTCCCAACAAATAGCGCAGTTGTAGTCAAACACTAGCGGGCCTCTAGCCAAAGCCGACGCGAGCCTTTGGTGCAGCGCTAAGCAACACAAGGGGGCTTTCCTTACCTGCTGCTCGTGGGCGCTTCGCATCATCTAGAGGTGACGTCTCGCCCAGGATCCGTCCATTGTGCTCGCTCGCTGGCGATCCATTCTCTTCTAAGTCCTCATCCATCATCCGATGGGTTCGTCTGCTGACAGTACGGCCAGGGGTTGGTGCATTGTGTCCCGTAGGACTGAACACACCTGATCTGTTCACCTGGGGGGGCAAGTGCACAGAGAGAACATGTATGACATTGTGGGGGCCGTGATCCCCTTGAGCACTGGATTGTGACACCGTAGCTTCGCTGTCACAGAGTGACGCGATCGTATGTTCGGTGACACGCTTCTGCGAGGCTTTCATCCGTCAAACTTCCTCACAGGTTAGGACACGGGACATTCGATCGTAGATTGAAGCTTGTTTTTCGATTGAGTTGTTGTCGCTTCAGTGTTTGTTTATTATCTGACTAACCTTTAAAGGGGATCTGAGCTCCACAGGTAACTACCCAAGTGGATATACAGAGAACACGACGGAAGTGTAGCTACGTTTTCCAATGGCGCTCCCTCGCACAATATTCATTTTTGCTTATTTTCCCATGTTTTGCATAGATCGCTTGGCACGCACCCAACTAATAATTCGCTCGCTAACAATTGTTTTCTCGCGTGGCTCGGCGATTATACTGGCATGCATCGCAACGCTCCAAGCCATTATTCTGCGGAGTTGATTTATCGTGCGACTCCCATTGGGGTGATAGTGTTACCTAAGGGTTTGGTCGCACACACACCCGTTTGGGAGCATGAGCACTGAGAGGACAGTTATCAAAGTCTTCCCAGCCGCAGGCAAACTTGCATTAATCTAAGTCCTGGACTGACAGCGCTATTGTTAATAATATATGATCAGAGCTAGTACCTGATACTCCGCCGTGTGTGTTTGTGAACGTGTGTGTGTGTGACAAAGAGAGAGAGAGACGGTGCTAAAGTGAGCACAAAGAGACTGGACTTGCAGGAGTCTGGTTGTCCTTTTAGGAACCGTGTGGCCCCTTTGCTTCCTGCCCTGGTGTCCGCAGCAGAACATGAGCCCGTGGACCAGCAGAACATGAGCCCGTGGACCAGCAGAACATGAGCCCGTGGACCAGCAGAACGCGATCCGAAGCATCTTGGTTTGGCCGCACATGTTTGCGGAAGAAAAGTAAAGCAGTGTGTTCTGCTGCCTCTGAATAGCTCTCGCCCCCGACTGTGACCTTTGCAGTCACATTACTGTGAGATTTCAGTGGTCTGACACTGATATCTCCGAGCTGAGAGTTGATGTACTGTCAAGCTGAACTTAACTGTACTTTTCAGCATTCGTTCTGATCAAAGTACAAAGTTTAAAAAAAAAATTAATCAAGAAAAGACACCATTTTTTTCCATTTCGACTTTCCCTTTGCTTCAGTCTAAGAGAGTTATGCAAAGAATCGAACACTTTGATCCATATCTGGTGTCGCTGCATCTCAGTAGTTCTGCAGTGAAGCTGTTCCTCCAGTAGTCTCCCACCTCTCTCTGCCCTCTGTCTCCTGCTGTCTCTCGCTGCTCTCCTGCCCTTCCTGTCACACGCTCACGGCAGGGAGGACACTGCACACGCACACACACACACACACACACACACACACACACACACACACACACACACACACACACTCCCTGCACACGCTCACAGCAGGGAACACATCCAGTTCCTCCAGACAGTCTTGTACAGCCACTGACCCATGAACCTGTCAGACTTCACACTCACTACAGTACACACACACTCACTACAGTACACACACACACACACACACTACAGTACAAACACACACACACACTACAGTACACACACACTCACTACAGTACAAACACACACACTACAGTGCACACACACACACACACACTACAGTACACACACTCACTACAGTACACACTCACTACAGTACACACACACACTACAGGTCACACACACACTCACTACAGTACACACACACACACACTCACTACAGTGCACACACACACACTACAGTACACACACACTCACTCCAGTACACATACACACACACTACAGTACACACACGCACACACTCACTACAGTACACACACACACACACTCACTACAGTACACACACACTCACTACAGTACACACACACTACAGTACACACACACACTACAGTACACACACACTCACTATGCCTGTACATCCCCCCTGTCAGTCGTGCCACACACACACGAACCCCACACACAGGCACGTGCAGCGACATACACACACTGTCAAACGCACACGCGTGGAGGAAGCAAGAAGAACAACTCTATTGGTTCATGCTTTTCTCCATGGTCAGGACTGTAGCCCCACAGCCCAGGCCCCTGACGCTGCAGTCTGGGCTGGCTAACAGGTCCAGACCATGGCCCTCCTCCCACAGCCCCCCTCCGCCTGCCGCAGCCCAGGAGCTGGGCCATGTCGGGAGCTGTTGATGAACTTGTTTTCCAGATGGTTCCGCTGCCTCCGCCAATGTGATTCTGCACGGGAATGCGTCCGCAGGGACCTAACTAGAGCCACCTGCTGCTCTCCACCACTCTCTCTCCCGCTCTCTCCCGCTCTCTCCCACTCTCTCCCGCTCTCTCCCGCTCTCTCCCGCTCTCTCCCGCTCTCTCCCACTCTCTCCCGCTCTCTCCTGCTGTCTCCCGCTCTCTCCCAGTCTCTCAGCCTTCTCCTCTTTCCAAACACCCGCGCTCCAAACACTCATCCCAGAGATATTTACCATTTGGAATGGTAGAGGGGTGATGAGGAGACAAGCAGCTGAGGGATAATTAGACATAATGAGGCCTAATAGTGGAAAAGCAGTCCAGGGCCCATGGCCTTGGCACTAAGACTGATGCCCACTGATGCCCACAATCACCGCAGGTTAAAATAGACCCTGGGAACCAGCCGGAGCAGACTGCTCGCACACATGGTGTCAAGACATTAGGAGGAGGAGGAGGAGGAGGAGGGGGAGGATTCTGACAATGATGAAGAGGATTTTGATGTTGACAAGAATGGCCACGCTGGAGGCAGCGGAGGAAGCTGGTTTTCTGCCGCCATCGACCAGCGGGAACCTGAGGCGCCGTGTTCGGCGAGAACAGTCTGGAAGACTCGAGGGACGAGGCAATACGCGGGGAGGAGGGGGACGGGGAGGAGGGGGACGGGGGGGCGTTATTTAGAGAGAGGGGAGCTGAAAAGGCCACCCATGTGGAGAGCAGCTGATTTTTTTTCGGAGTCAATGCGCGCACACACGCGCACGTACACACACATCATCCTCCACTCCTATGGTCATACACATACAGTGTTGGGTCTGACCATGGGATGCCTTTTATGGGCCAGCCAACACAAGCAGTTCACAGGCCGTAAGTCCTTGTCACGACCGTTTCTGTTTGACCATAAATTAACTGGGATGCCGTGCCCAAGGGAACTCATTTATTTCGTCTATGAACCTATCGGAGCCACAGAAAGCGCTGTGTGTTTAGGTTTCTGTGTGAGAAGGCTTGCTCTACTTTTTAGTGTATGGGTGAAGAATACACCACTGTACAGGTATGGGGCATGCGGTTTATTTAGCCATCAACTGTGTGTCTGTGGGTGTCTGTGTATTTGTGTGCGTGTCTGTGTCTTGTGTGATGTTTAACTGGTGACCGATCACTGAGGGTCTGTTCATCTGTGAGTCTGTTTATCTGTGTGTGTGTCTGTTCATCTGTGTGTGTGTGTATGTCTGTTCATCTATGTGTGTGTGCGTCTGTTCATCTGTGTGTGTGTGTGTCTGTTCATCTGTGTGTGTGTGTGTGTCTGTTCATCTGTGTGTGTGTGTGTGTGTGTGTGTCTGTTCATCTGTGTGTGTGTGTCTGTTCATCTGTGTGTGTGTGTGTCTGTTCATCTGTGTGTGTGTGTGTCTGTTCATCTGTGTGTGTGTGTGTGTGTTATTACTCAGCATCCCTATGACCTGGCCATAAAGGAGTGGCGCGTACAGGTTGAGCAGTACTGGAAGGTAAACATGGAGACAGCAGCTTTAGCCGAGCAGAGGGAGCTGTTAAGCTCCAGCCGTGTGTCATTCACAGCGGTTCCTGCTTTATGACCCACATCAAACTCTACACACGCACACACTCCTAAACATACACACACACACGCACACTCCTGAATATACACACACACTCCTGAACGTACACACACACACACACTTGTGTACACAGACACACACTCCTGAACATACACACACACACTTGTGTACACAGACACACACTCCTGAACATACACACACCCACTCCTGTATACAGACACACACTCCTGTACACACACACACAAACTCCTGAACATACACACACACACTCCTGTACACACACTCCTGAACATACACGCACACACTCCTGTACACACACACACACACTCCTGTACACACACACACACACTCCTGTACACACATACACACACACACTCCTGTACACACACACACACTCCTGTACACACACAATCCTGCTGAGCCAGCTTGTCCTCACACACAAGGCCCACCTATGGGGGCCGTGTCATCACCAGTCGAACGGTGGAGCTTGAGTGTGCATGTGTCTGTGTGCTGAGTCTGTTCCCAGTCTGTTCTCCATGTATATACTGTCTGTGTGCTGAGTCTGTTCCCAGTCTGTTTTCCATGTATATACTGTCTGTGTGCTGAGTCTGTTCCCAGTCTGTTCTCCATGTATATACTGTCTGTGTGCTGAGTCTGTTCCCAGTCTGTTCTCCATGTATATACTGTCTGTGGTCGCGGGTGCATGTTCGTGTTTGCGTAGCCGTGTCACCTGCGAGCGTGTCTCTGAGTGCGCGTGGGGGTGTGTGTGATCGGTGTGCTACCCTGCGGTTTCGTAGCTCTTCCAAGGCCTTTCATTTGAACCTTCAGTCCATTTCAATCACACCAGACAGGCCAACACGGCACGCCAATCCCCCCCCCCCCCCCCCCGCCCGCTTTGGGCCATACCACTAACCACAACCTAATGGACTTTGATTGACAGGCGGATGTGTTTGGACTGTTCCAACACATTTCTAATGACATTCAGGGAGACACCTCATCCAAACCATCAAAGGCCCCCCTTATTTCAAATCACTCAATCCATCAAACATGTGGAATGTACCTTGAGGACAGGACATTTCTGTCTGCAAAAAAAACCCAACCTCCATCTAAACGGTCTCCTGAAAGACTGTAAAAGGACAGTTTTATACTCTTATAGACTGGTTTCTCTCTCTTTTAGAAATGATTCTGGTCTTGTTTAAACTTTAAAGAGATCTAATACGGGGAAGTAGCCATTTTTCTTTACGCGTGGAGGTCTGGCTGAGAACACCACTTGTCTGGTCGCCTGAGTCATTGCAAGTTTCGAACTGAAACTGTTTTAACAGTCCAGGAGATAGAGTAGTCTCCCTTAACACTCCATATAAAATGACGTATGGTCACTCACTTTCTCAGAATGCTAGTTTAGTGAAATCTCCGAGGCCCCTTAAATGTTTCTCTTTGGTTGTGTAACACTGGGTGTGTGTTCTGCTCATAACAAAAGATGCCTTGGGCTTTATGTTTTGGAAAAATACCGTTATATATAAAACTCTTTATGGACATGACCCTTAGTACCTCAGGATGAAGGCCATTGGTAATTAATACTGTTGTCTCAGAGTTTTTTTTTAACCTTTTTTTTTTTTTTTTACTCTGGCAGCGTCCATGACTGCCTGGCAGGGTCCTGTGTAGACACAGGAAGTGGAGATGACAGGGGTCTCAGCGGAGCCCAGCCGCGCGTGATTGGCCCCCACAGGGCTGGTGATTAATGGCCATGGGAACAGAAGGACTAGGGGCGGGGCTTCAGGGGCGCCATGACGATCCTGTCTAGCGGAGATCTGCACGCGAACCCCCCCACCCCCACCCCCACCCCCCAAGACAGATCTCCGGAGGTTTAGTAACCCAGGTCGGAAAGCAGGAGAGACGCTGAACCAGGAACTACTTTGGGATCCAAAATGGATCCCATTCTCCACAATGAGCTCACCAAACCAAAAGAGCCATTTAGACCTCTGGACGACGCTAATCAAAACACAGACAGCTCCCAGGATCCACCCTTCGTACACCCACCGCATCACGTTTACCCCAGACAGGCTCAACCCCTCCCAGGCCTCGTCCTCCAGACCCACAGGCAGCCACTGGTGTGTCTGCCAGGGCTGGTAGTGGGGCTGTGCAGTGCTGAGAGAGTCAGAGGAGGATGCAGCTATGGGAGGATGGTGGCTGTCGCCTTGCAGCCGCCATTCACAACATCATGCTCCAATAGGAGCCCTGCAATAATATTAGTGTGGCGCTTTTTAAAGGCCAGACCGTCTGAAAATAATACACCCCACATCCGAATGGGATTTGGGTGACACCACGCGGCCACCCCCACCCCCACCCCCACCCCTACCCCCACCCCCACCCCCCGCCAGCTCCCCCAAAGATGACAAAACCAACTCACAATGGTGTTTTCGTGGCATGATGCGGTTTTTTCAAGTGTCTTGGTGTGACTATTTCCAGTCTCAAAGCGTCTGAAGTGTCATCTGCTGCGAGAACGAATTTACACTTCATCTCTCAAGCGTGACTAATTCTGTACCGAGCACGACGCCTGCGGCGTTCATTGGGTTCCGCACAAGACCTTTATTTGGCAGGACTCAGACGTTCCCACATTTGCCTTTAAATGTAGTTTCATGATGATGTCTCTATATAGACCTGAATGGAAACTTGCTACGCTGGGGACTACAATTGCTCCATTCTACTGATGAGGAGTGCTGCCCAGGCAGCGCCACAGATAGGAGGGGTGACAGGTGGACCGAGCCCCTCCCGGGCCCAGTCCGTCCTCACCTGCCACCTCACCTGGTACGGAGGCCCCAGCGATAGCGTCTGGCTGAGTGACCCAGACGTATCTCTGCATCCTCACCCTTGAATGACTTCCTCCGCTCAGAGGCCGGAGCCTCATCACTCACTCTCCCTGGCCTGCCGAGCCACCCTGGTCAAGCCGGGGGGGGGGGCTCGACGTCCTTCTCCGTGACACGTACGTTGTCTGGTGTTTTGCGATCTTTCATTTCACTTCAGCGATCTTTGATACGGGGCCTCCGCACTCCGGGTGAATGTGCGTGTGTGTTATGTCAGTGGCTCCTGGTGATGTCTTTATGACAGGAAACAGATTGGGTCACTGAATGCAGTCGAGATGCAGGGAGGCGATACTGACATCATCATCAGCACCAGGGGTCGCGAGGCTACAACGTGCGTCAGCAAAGCGGCGCGGCAACAACGCGAATCCCCAAGTTCAATTGCCTCCATAAAATCGGTAGTGATTCACTGGGAATGGAAAAGAGAGGGAGCGATTGTGTTTTGTTTTGAGCCGCGCTCTGCAAACACGGCCACTAACAAAGTGTCCTTTCTGTGCCACTTCCTCCCATTCTGATTGGGCTAATTGGGACCTGTTGACAGCGAATCCCATCCGAGCAGGAACCAGCCAATCAGCTGCCGGCGTCTGTCATCCCTGAAACACTGAGCTTCCATTCCCAATAAAGCCCTTTGTCTCCGTGACCCCGGTGACCTCTGGGAGGGTTTTATATGGAAACCACTGATTACTCTCCCGACAGACTCCCAGAAACAGAAACTTCAGAAGACTGCTGTTTGGTCAAATTTGAAGAGATTCAACCCTCTTGTGAAAACCTGGAGAATGAAACCAGTTCCTCGAGGAAACGTGAACAGTGGCAGAACAGTTTTGGAGAGAAATCACTCAAATGAGCGACATCGACAAAGAACACATTGTAGATCTATCGACATATTCGTTTGAATGGGTTCGTTTAGAAAAGAATAACTGTCCATTCATTTATATTCTGTATCTAGATACAAGTTGCTCCCCAAACGAGAGAGAGAAAGCCAGCTATGCTTCCAGGCCAGGGCCTGAGGTGAAGCAGCGTGGAGGTGAACTGGGACAGAGAGCTGCGAGTCTCTCTGTCGTGCTTTTAAAGCACTCCCCTCCCACCTCAGTGTCAATGTTCACACAATGGTCGCTTAACAGGAGCTGTCAACAGACACTAGGACAAGGACCATGGCCACGGAGGCTAGCCAGGATCCCATTAGCACTTGTTTGTGTGGCACTGAAAGCTAGCTACAGTTCAAGCTTGTTTTGTGACGTTTTTCTAAAGGCGAGCAATCGCAGCTTTCAGCCTGTGTTTGCTTACTGTGAGACCCAAAGAAGGGGGTGAGCGTCCTGACACCGGGACAGGTTAGGAGAGAGAGAGAGAGGGAGGGGAGGGGGGGGGGGTGGACTCTAAAGGGACACTAACAAAAAGCACATAGGCAAGGTGTCCAACGAGCCCCTCCACTTTGCACCTGAGGTTTGATCAATATAGTCAAGCGATGACACGTCGATCGGCGCGGCGATGGGACACTCCCCGGGGCCTGTGAATAGGCGCGGTGAGAGACGGCCGCAGGTGAACTGTCCCGGAGCGGAGACAGTGTATCAACACACGCGGCTTCAAAGTCTGTTTATCCCTCTGCCCACTGGGTTTCACGCTGTTCGCCCGCGTTTACGCGCTGTTTGACCAATGCCCACGAAAAGCGCTACTCTTATCTACACCATCGCTGGGCCATGCTTTGGTAACAGTGTCATGTTTATGAGTTATTGCACTGTACACACCCGCAAAGGCCAGCTGCCTTTATTATTTGATGGTTGATACACGCATTTACCTGACTAAGACACTTAAGCGCTTTATCCACGGGCACAAAAGATACAGGCGGGCATGCTTACCTGAAGTTGAATCAGCTTATGATTTCCTGTGTCACTGACTGAATGCTCACTGGACAGGTGTCTACCTGTATGGACACACACTCACGCAGAAAGTTCTAGAAGCACGGTTGCTCCGTGTGTACACGGCGGAGCGGCTTTGGGAAGCGTGCCCGTTATTATTATTTTTTTTGTCCTGCAGTTTCGACAGTATTGACAGAAGCATCTTTAGTGCGTCAGTACAACCTCAACGAAACCAAATGGGTTGCACAGGCTTAGCTGGGACATTCGGTCGGCAGTACGTCAAACGACACTTTGCCTCGGTTCTTCGGAAGACTGTGGCTACTGGGTGAGGCTCATTTCAGCTTGTCTCCGCTCACCAACAGATGGCACTAATGCCTAACTAGCGGTGGGGCTGCCTCTGTGCCAGGACAGAGAGATAGGTGCTGATATAAAGCGTATGCATAAAGCAATCGGGAGTGTCTGTGAGAGGGAGAGAGAGGGATAGGTTTTATGAGAGAGAGGTTGTATGAGCGAGAGGCAGTGTAAGATAGAGAGACAGAGAGGCAGAGAGAGAGCGAGAGAGTAGTGAGAATGAGTTTCCTCCAAACCGACTTGGAAGTACACACTGCCCTGACCTGTCCCACTTACCAATAAGAGCCCCATGTCGCCTGCTGGGGTGCAGTGAACGAGACAGCTGAGCAGGGAGCTCTTCCAAGTGCCAGTAGACGAGCGATCAGCACAGCTCGGCCTGCGTAACCCCGCTCCACACCTTGCCTCTCAGAACTCTACACCAGACACTTGTGTGGACGTTCTGCTTTTTGCTTTTTGCGTTGGACAGAGGCCTAACTCGTGACACGTATTAATTTAAATTCCTCGAGTCCAACACCCTCGCCAAGTGGCAAATGCTGGGTACGAAGAAGAGTGTTGGTTTCCAATTATAGGCAAGGAAGAGAGAGGGAGAAACAAGATGGATGAAAGGTCGACGGGGACGCACAGGAGAGAGAGAGAGGAGACGAAGAGAGAGAGGCTGAGAGAGAGAGGGAGAGAGTTATGGAGGGAGAGTTATGGAGGGAGGAAGAGACGGAGACAGAGAAGATGGAGGAGGGAAGGCACGGAGAGAGAAGGAAGAGAGAGAGAGGAAAAAAAAAAAAAAAAAAAAAAAGAAAAAAGAAAGAGAGAGAAAGAAATACGAGTGGGCTGGGGCGGCCCGTACTCGCGGTTTGTATGGGTGACGGTACTGGGAAGGGGGCGACGGGAGTCGGGCGGGGGCAAAAAGAGAGAGCATGAGGGGGACAAAAGAGGAGAAGGAAAGAGAGAGAGAGGAAAGAGAAATGAAAAATAAGAGAGGGAGAGCAGAGAGAGGAGAGATAGAGAAGTTCTAAACATGAGGCCGATCTAAGAGTGCTGCGATCGTTGTAGAGAGGTGAGAGAAGAAGGAAAGGTGAGAGCGAGAGGAGGAGAGACGACGATGGACAGAGAGAGAGGAAGAGAGAGAAAGAGGACGAGAGAGTTTAAATTTTTTGATTGTTTGGTTTCAAGTATGGGAGAGAGAGAGGGAGAGAGAGAGAAGCAAAAAGGTGTCCAAAACCCTTTTCACTGAGAGTGAGTCATTTCATGTTTTACTGTCGGCTTCTGTTAACAGACAGAACACACAAAGATAGTTTCTCGTGGCTCCAGCCTTTTGTGTGCACCTGATCTATAAGTACAAACTGTACCACTGTACCCTACTTCAGTGTCAGTTCTGTAGGCTTTCTTGCAAAAGCTTGTAATAAAAATCTACAAGAGAGTATATTTTCAGGAACAGGGTTAGAGCGTAACCTTACAGAAGGGTATCTCTCCAGGAACAGGGTTAGAGTGTAACCGCACAGGAGGGTATCTCTCCAGGAACAGGGTTAGAGTGTAACCCTACAGGAGGGTATCTCTCCAGGAACAGGGTTCGAACATAAACCTACAGGAGGGTATCTCTCTGTGCGGCGCTCTCTAAACTCAAACTGCCACATCCTTATCCAAGTCTAAAGGTGTTTCCCACCGTAGAAGGTCCCCTTTGACCCCCCCCCCCCTCAATTCCCCTTCCCAAGCTTCTTTCGCCCAAGAGCCCCCCCCTCCCCCCCCCGAGTCGATGCTGAGTCGTAAAAACAACAAACAAGCGAGCCCTGGGTCGGACTGTGGACCATGCCTGAGTGATGTCAGCCTGAGCCCCGACGGCTGGCCGGCCTCCTCAGACACATGCCAGAGGACCTTCCCACCCAGCAGAGCAGAAAAGGGCCACTCTTGTCTCGGCAGGCAGATGGAAGGTTCCGCCATTCACCCTTCCACCGTCATGAATAAGGTCCCTGAGCGCACGTCCCAGCCAAGTGTAAGACTAGTATTAGGGCCATGTCAAAACAGCTTACAGCCAAGCCCTGTGCTCTCCCAAACGGACTTGGGCGTTCAGCGAGTCATTCAAAGTGACAGGAACCTGCGGCTTGGCTCCCGGGTCCTAAAAGACACTCTAGAACTTGGCTAGCAGCTAACGTAAGCGCACGCCGCTTCGATCTTCCCGGGTTAGCGTCGGAGAAGGCGCCGCCGACGCGGTCCTGGCGCGGCGGCTCGGGCTTTTCCGAACGCAGGATTTGGATTCGCCGAAGCGCCGTCAGAAAACGGGAGGAGGAAGGAGGAGGCGTCCGAGTCGGGCGCCCCCGAGGCAGAAAGGAGACACCTCTTAGGCGTGCGCGAGGCGGTATTTGACGAATGCCGTTGTGAAACGGGAGGAATGCGGGCGATTGGAGCGTCGTGTGTGTGTCACTCCGCGTTGCGATAAAGACGCATTGTTCTGGAGCCCAAAACAAGTCAACAGCGGCTGAATCCACCGGTCCCAAGGAGAGGCTGTCAGGGCGCATCAGGAACCGGGACAGGGCTTTTAAATCACTCAATCATTGACAGTTACATCACTTATCAAATTAATCCGTGACATGGAAGGGCTTCTGTGTACCGGGGGGAAAGTGAATATGTGAAAGATTAGAGCTGGAGGGGACCGGTCTTTTCGAAAAGTGAGGCAACGTCAATTGATTCGTGCAATAAGTGCTAGCGTCAGGTTCTAGTCCGCTGTTTGACACGTTGCAGACCGCTAGCAGCAGCAGCAGGTGTTGGGGGAGCTTGGCAGCGCCTCTCTCCCTGGTCCTCAGTGCTTTCCTCTGGGGTCAGAAGGCCAGGCGAGCAGCAGGCTTTTCCTATCAGACAAGGCCGTGTGCTGTCAGCACACTGTGAGTGTTGAGTCTGCTCCATGGACCTGAGCTCCTCCAGGCCTCCTCACACACACTCACACTCACACACACACACACACACACACACACACACACACACACACACACTAAGGAACCGAACGTAAATGTCGAAAATGTCGAAAAGCTTACTCTGACAATAGTCAGCGGTTGTTGTAAGACCCATCTGAAACGTTGTCCTTATGTGTCTAGTATTAACATGTCGTTACATGGACATCCAGACGTGGGAGACACGGCAACATGGAAGAGCAGAGCAAACAATTATTTTAATAACCGTTTGCGCAACAATAACAACAGCAAACAGAACCTACTCGCTTGTTTGAGTCCTGCGATGAGTAACCGCAGAATGCTTTACATGCTGAGAATCCTTGCACCAAAACACAAGCAGTCACTACACTGTCATCAAGGACTTTAAAGACAGGATGCAAGACAAGAGACTCGTTTTCGGAGTGAATTCCTTCAGCGTGGACATGGCAAAATACCACAGTAGAACTAATGGCCAACGTACAGTAACTTCCAAGCATGTGTTCGCTCCACCTGGAATGTGTGTTCACTGTAATCAGGAGGAACCAGGCAGCGTTTCGGAGGGAGGAACCTCTTGTTTGAATCCTGATCGGAGGATGTGATTTTCAGCTGTCCCCTCCTGGTCTCCTCTCTGACCGTGCCTCTGCCTAAAGCAACACAGGCCTGCAAAACCAGATGGCTGCAGGCCACAACAGACTTGCAACACAGACTTGCACGTTTAACGCAAGGTTTTTCACGTTGAGATTTGATTTGCCATCGCTGTAAGAGTAAGTTCGAGTGCAAGGTATGTATGCATTTTTGTGATTTCATAACTTACTTCTAAGTAAACAAGAAAGCCATCCATGCAACCACAGTCCAGCTATCAAAATGTATAACCAAGGGAAACAAGAAACATCTGATGGTTGATTTATACAGGGTCTTGGGCTGGGTCAGTAAAAGAGAGAGTCTGTGTACCTGTGTTCTGGCCCCTGTCCTGTCCATAACCCTAAACCCTGTCCTGGCCCCTGGCCCAGTCTCTGTCTTGGCCCCTGTCTTGGCCCCGTACTTGGCCCCTGTCCTGGCCACTGCCCCAGTCCCTGCCCTGGCCTCTGTCCTGGCCACTGCCCCAGTCCCTGCCCTGGCCTCTGTCCTGGCCTCTGTCCTGGCCACTGCCCCAGTCCCTGCCCTGGCTTGGCCTCTGTCCTGGCCACTTCCCCAGTCCCTGCCCTGGCCTCTGTCCTGGCCACTGCCCCAGTCCCTGCCCTGGCCTCTGGCCTGGCCTCTGTCCTGGCCACTGCCCCAGTCCCTGTCCTGGCCTCTGTCCTGGCCACTGCCCCAGTCCCTGCCCTGGCCTCTGTCCTGGCCTCTGTCCTGGTCCCAGTCATACCCAGCAGTTAAGCCCTTAGTGCCCTGGGCTTCTAAGAACCAACCAGGATTCCCAAAGCAAAGTATTGGAGTTATGTTACATGGCTTCCCTGCGGTATCCTTTGCTCTTCTCTCTCTTTCTTTACCTCTCTCCTCCACTCCTACCCTTCAATGCCAACCCCTCTTAGTGACACCTTCTCTCTCTTTCTTTTGTTTCTGTCTTGTAGCCTCTCCTCCCCCTCTGTCAACACGCCGCCGCCGCTCCATCTCTCTCTAAATCCTCCCCCTCCATCACATTCCCTCTCTCTCCGTCCCACCCTCCTAAGCCACACAGTCCATTTGCAGCCTGCCAATCATGTAATGAGCTCATCTTTAGCTTAGATGCTGTGTAAATGGTCCTCCTAGGAAGATCGACACCAATCTCCCTGCCCCCCTCTCCCCCCCCGCGCACACACATACACACACCCCAGCCCTAACAGGCTACCACGATCACCCCTCAAAGACACTGACAGCTTGGGACAGGTGGGAAGTTCTGTGGACCCCTCTCTCTCCGACCCTCCACCCACCCGCCCCCCTCTCTCTCCGCCCCCTCCACCCACCCGCCCCCCTTCTCCCACCCAGTCCTGAAACTATATCTCGGAAGAAAAGCTCACGCGCCACTGTTCCTCATAGCGAATGTCCAACCGCCACTTGTAACCATGTTGCCCAGCAACCAAATGTTTTGCAGCGGCACTTTCATTCTCTTCTCTTCTGTCTCTCTATCTCTCTGTCTGTCAGTCTCTCTCTCTTTCTCTTTTCCCAGGAGCGGGCCAGGAATTGACATGTATTCAGAATCACCCCTCATGGCGCTCTAAAGGGGGCTTTTAACATCCCTCACCTTCCTCTCCCTCCCTTCCTTCCTGGCTTCCTTCCTTCCTCTCTCTCTCTTCTCCTTTTCTCTCCTATCCTATCATCTCCTCTCCTCTCTCCACCTGTTCTCTTCTCTCTCGACCCTTTTGTCTCCGTCCTTCTCTCTCTCCTTTCTTCCCACCCTCTCTTTCTCCCCCTCCACCCCCCTCACCACCTCTCCTCCAAGACTGGAAACGGGACTTTCTCTCTCTCTCTCCATTTCCTCCCTTCTTTTCTGTGTTCCCTTTCTCTTTTCTCTTCTCCCCTGTCTCTCTCAGCCCCTGGCCATGGATCTCAGGCTAGGCTCATGGCCTGCTGACTGGTTCTGGTTCTGCTCCTGGTTCTGGTCCTGTGGCTAAACAGTGTTGGATCAGAGCAACCGAGTGACTGTCTGTTTACAGTCACAACAGCATTTCAGATCATTTTCAACTTTGGTAAAGTGTAAATACAAGAGGGGAATTCCTCCTTCGCACATACACGCATGTACCAGAGGCACAGGATTCTGAGCCAGCGGTTGTAAAATGTAATTTATTGATCTGTGGAAAGATCTCAGCGCCGACAAGATCTGTTTCTTCAGTGAGTATCACCTTTAATGAGGTGAAAACATAAAGAAAAGAACTAAACAAAAAACATATAATACAATGAAAAAAAAAAATAAAAACAAAAAAAAATAAAAAAAAAATAAATAAAAAAAGAAAAAACAAAAAAAAAAAAAAAAAAAAAAAAAAGGATAAAAAAAAAAAAAAAAGAGAAATAATAAAAAAAAATAAATAAAAAAAAAACAAACAAAAAAAATTAAAAAAAAAAAAAAAGTAGAAATTGAAAAAAAAAAAAAGAAAAAAGAATCGCTCTGCTGGAGAGGGGGAGATGAGTACAGCAGAGCGAGGGACGGCTGCCTGTGGGAGGGGGAAGGGGGAGGGGGAGGGGAGGGGGGGGAGGGCAAGCTTTTGCCTGAATGAAGGGACCGAGGGATGGATCTGGTGGAGAGCGGATGAGGTCAGAGGGAAATGGATCCCTCCATTATGGGGGTAGAGAGTAGGAGCAGCTGCCTGCCTGTTC
This sequence comes from Plecoglossus altivelis, assembly GCA_036571765.1. Classification (NCBI taxonomy): domain Eukaryota; kingdom Metazoa; phylum Chordata; class Actinopteri; order Osmeriformes; family Plecoglossidae; genus Plecoglossus; species Plecoglossus altivelis. The sequence continues at coordinate 1,280,564 of BROE01000025.1, forward strand.
CCCAGTCTGCCTGTCTGCATGTTTCCTGTCTATCTGCCTGCCTGTTCCCCAGTCTGCCTGTCTGCATGTTTCCTGTCTATCTGCCTGCCTGTTTCCCTCAGTCTGCCCTGCTGCAGGTTCCCTGTCTATCTGCCTGCCTGTTCCCCAGTCTGCCTGTCTGCAGGTTTCCTGTCTATCTGCCTGCCTGTTCCCCAGTCTGCCTGTCTGCATGTTTCCTGTCTGTCTGCCTGCCTGTTTCCCTGTCTGCCTGCATGCTTACCTGTCTGTCTGCCTACCTGTTTCCCTGTCTGGGCCTGCATGCTTACCTGTTCTGTCTGCTCCTCTTTCCCTGTCTGCCTGCCTGTCTGCCTTCATACTTACCCGTCTGTCTGTCTGTCCGTCAACCTGTTTGTCATCTGACTGTCTGTCTGTCTAACTGTATGTCTGTCTGCCTGCCCGTCTATCTGCCTGCCTGTCTTGCCCATCACAGGGATGAACGGCACACAAATGTGATGTCAGAGCAGCGCAGGATATCCAGTGAGCCACACTACTCTTACCCTCATATTCACTCTACTGATAGAGATCCCATTGCCTCTGCAGCACTCCCAGATACAGCATAGTCCTCCACAGGGCAAAGAAAGAGGGCATTCTTCCTCACAACTCTACCTCTACTCCTCTGCTGTGCCTGAGTCTGGAACATTCTGGTGGGGTCGGACCTGTCACCAGCGCTCTCTGGCTAGCCTAACCTCCCAGCGACCCCAAGTGGCTGGGCATGCCAAAGGCTGAGCTCAACATCACCTCGCTGCCCGGGACTAGAAAATCAGATATTCTCATGAGTCGTTTGACGCTTGTTCCCCCGCAGTGTTAAATGGGGGTTATATGGAACTCAATTCTCTATGCTTCAAAAAAAAAAAAGAGGAAAACTGGCAAGCCAAGCATCAGAAGTCAACGCTCGTTGGCGGCGTGTCAGTTTAAAGCAGGGCTGAGTCGTGTGCCTCCTCTGTGGTGTGTGTGTGTGTGTGTGTGTGGTTCTGCCTGGTACTGGAAGGTCCTGTGGTGGTACAGCTGGTTGACTGTTGCTCCTTGCCTTGAAACAAAAGCATGTCTTTTTCACCAGCAGGTTTAAAGCAGCTGTCTCTCTGCTGTCCTCCCTGCTTGAAGCGGCTGCGCAGTAGCAACAATGCTGGAACAGGAGTGGGGCTCACGCTGTGAAGTCGACGCCTGTACCCCTATTCTCCTCCCTCACACACACACACACACACACACACGGCACACAATACACCTCTAGTTTTGAATGGAAAAAGTGAACCAGCATGGAAAAGAAAGCACCTCAGTATCTCCGAGGCCCTCATATGAATCACAGTCTGCTAGAATACCTGGACTTCCACACTAATCCCAATATTCCCATCTTTATGACAACAGCAAGATCAAGCACAGCGGGCTGAACGCCTTAGATTGCTGACACACACACAACACACACAAACACACTCAACACCACCAACACACACACACACCACAACAGACACACACATCCATCAGGGAGATGACACATGTTCACATTGCAAGTAAGAACACTGATGTTTTTCTCCCATCCAACGCGGTCTCCTCGGAGGTGTTGACGCGCACAGTCATTTCAGACGATTCCGCGGCTGACAATGTGGAGAGCAGGCCCCGTGAAGTGCAGTCGCTGCCCCCCCCCCCCCTCCCAGCTGCCCCCCTGCCTCCTGCCCCCCCCCCTGCGTTGTTCCAAGCCCCTGGAAGCTCTCCTGGATGATGATAACAAGCTTAGTCACTCAAGTGGCCCTGCTTTGTAAGACATGTTCCATTTTATCTGCCCTTCCCTAGCACGTGAAAACTTTCCCGGAGGTGACCAGACACTGTGGTCTCACTTAGGTGGCCCACTGGAGGCCAAAACAACAGAGGAGATGGCTGTGTAGTTCTGCAAATCATGTTGGGGTTTTTTTTTAGGGGGGGAGATAATCACACAAAGTTGTTTTCGATTTTCTTTTAAGATAGGAGATATTTTGCCATGCCTCCACGAAGGAGAGTATCGTTGAACAGCTACGAACCTGAAAAGAACTGAAAATGGACCACAAAATGGACCAGAAATGACAAGGCAAGTTCTTGGGATCTCAGGCTGATGGTGTAGTGACTGGATCTGGATGTTGTAGACTTGTTCACACTAAGCCCAGTCAGGGGCTGCTGGAACACAGTTTACAACCACGACACGCTGCGATCGGGAAACCTAAAACTACTCATCCTCAAGATCAGGATTCAGTGAGTATCACCTTTAATGAGGTGAAAACATAAAGAATCGCTCTGCTGGAGAGGGGGAGATGAGTACAGCAGAGCGCGAGGGAACAGGCTGCTGGGGAGGGGGAGGGGAGGGGGGGAGGGGGGGAGGGGGGGAGGGCAGAGCTTTTGCCTGAATGAAGGGACCGAGGGATGGATCTGGTGGAGAGCGGATGAGGTCAGAGGGAAATGGATCCCTCCATTATGGGGGTAGAGAGTAGGAGCAGCTGCCTGCCTGTTCCCCAGTCTGCCTGTCTGCATGTTTCCTGTCTATCTGCCTGCCTGTTCCCCAGTCTGCCTGTCTGCAGGTTTCCTGTCTATCTGCCTGCCTGTTCCCCAGTCTGCCTGTCTGCATGTTTCCTGTCTGTCTGCCTGCCTGTTTCCCTGTCTGCCTGCATGCTTACCTGTCTGTCTGCCTACCTGTTTCCCTGTCTGCCTGCATGCTTACCTGTCTGTCTGCCTGCCTCTTTCCCTGTCTGCCTGCCTGTCTGCCTTCATACTTACCCGTCTGTCTGTCTGTCTGTCTGTCTGTCTGTCTGTCTGCCTGTTTCCCTGTCTGCCTGCATGCTTACCTGTCTATCTGCCTGCCTGTCTTGCCCATCACAGGGATGAACGGCACACAAATGTGATGTCAGAGCAGCGCAGGATATCCAGTGAGCCACACTACTCTTACCCTCATATTCACTCTACTGATAGAGATCCCATTGCCTCTGCAGCACTCCCAGATACAGCATAGTCCTCCACAGGGCAAAGAAAGAGGGCATTCTTCCTCACAACTCTACCTCTACTCCTCTGCTGTGCCTGAGTCTGGAACATTCTGGTGGGGTCGGACCTGTCACCAGCGCTCTCTGGCTAGCCTAACCTCCCAGCGACCCCAAGTGGCTGGGCATGCCAAAGGCTGAGCTCAACATCACCTCGCTGCCCGGGACTAGAAAATCAGATATTCTCATGAGTCGTTTGACGCTTGTTCCCCCGCAGTGTTAAATGGGGGTTATATGGAACTCAATTCTCTATGCTTCAAAAAAAAAAAAGAGGAAAACTGGCAAGCCAAGCATCAGAAGTCAACGCTCGTTGGCGGCGTGTCAGTTTAAAGCAGGGCTGAGTCGTGTGCCTACTCTGTGTGTGTGTGTGTGTGTGTGTGTGGTTCTGCCTGGTACTGGAAGGTCCTGTGGTGGTACAGCTGGTTGACTGTTGCTCCTTGCCTTGAAACAAAAGCATGTCTTTTTCACCAGCAGGTTTAAAGCAGCTGTCTCTCTGCTGTCCTCCCTGCTTGAAGCGGCTGCGCAGTAGCAACAATGCTGGAACAGGAGTGGGGCTCACGCTGTGAAGTCGACGCCTGTACCCCTATTCTCCTCTCACACACACACACACACACACACACACACCGGCACACACACCTCTAGTTTTGAATGGAAAAAGTGAACCAGCATGGAAAAGAAAGCACCTCAGTATCTCCGAGGCCCTCATATGAATCACAGTCTGCTAGAATACCTGGACTTCCACACTAATCCCAATATTCCCATCTTTATGACAACAGCAAGATCAAGCACAGCGGGCTGAACGCCTTAGATTGCTGACACACACACAACACACACAACACACACAACACACACACACACACACACAACACACACACATCCATCAGGGCGATGACACATGTTCACATGCAAGTAAGAACACTGATGTTTTTCTCCCATCCAACGCGGTCTCCTCGGAGGTGTTGACGCGCACAGTCATTTCAGACGATTCCGCGGCTGACAATGTGGAGAGCAGGCCCCGTGAAGTGCAGTCGCTGCCCCCCCCCCCCCCCCCCCCCCCCCCCCCCCCCCCCCCCCCCCCCCCCCCCCCCCCTGCTGTTGTTCCAAGCCCCTGGAAGCTCTCCTGGATGATGATAACAAGCTTAGTCACTCAAGTGGCCCTGCTTTGTAAGACATGTTCCATTTTATCTGCCCTTCCCTAGCACGTGAAAACTTTCCCGGAGGTGACCAGACACTGTGGTCTCACTTAGGTGGCCCACTGGAGGCCAAAACAACAGAGGAGATGGCTGTGTAGTTCTGCAAATCATGTTGGGGTTTTTTTTTAGGGGGGGAGATAATCACACAAAGTTGTTTTCGATTTTCTTTTAAGATAGGAGATATTTTGCCATGCCTCCACGAAGGAGAGTATCGTTGAACAGCTACGAACCTGAAAAGAACTGAAAATGGACCACAAAATGGACCAGAAATGACAAGGCAAGTTCTTGGGATCTCAGGCTGATGGTGTAGTGACTGGATCTGGATGTTGTAGACTTGTTCACACTAAGCCCAGTCAGGGGCTGCTGGAACACAGTTTACAACCACGACACGCTGCGATCGGGAAACCTAAAACTACTCATCCTCAAGATCAGGAATTCTCACTTCTCCTTTCTAATCCTCAGGCCCCTGTCAGCCTGGGCCGTGTGTGTGTGTGTGTGTGTGTGTGTGTGTGCGAGTGTGTCTGTGTGAGTGTGTGTGTCTGTGTGTGAGTGTGTCTGTGTGAGTGTGTGTGTCTGTGAGTGTGTCTGTGTGTGTGTGTGAGAGAGTGTGTGTGTGTCTGTGTGTGTGAGGGTGTCTGTGTGTGTGTGTGTGCGTGTGTGTGCGCGCGTGCGTGCGTGTGTGCGTGTGTGTTTTGAATGGCACCGAATGACGAGCAAAACAAACTTGCGTGTGTGCATAACAACACCAAAAAAAACACACAAAAAAAGTTTCCAAAGATCAAATCGGTTCAATCCAAGGAGTGGAATCACCTCCGACAATGGAACAGTCATCTATCCAACATTGAGTATACCCAGCCATGACTAGGAACACTACTTCATACCTTCCCAAGAGGCTAACAACCCTTCGTTTTGATTCACTGGCAAGAGATGACATTTCTCACCCCTTGTTAGTACAAAATGCTAATATAACGTCAACTAAAATGGCTGCAATGAAACTACGTTACTACCATGGTTCACTTTTTCGCTAGATTAGCGAAGATTCTCTTGAACATTCTAGATTCTCTTGGTTCACATGAACACTCTGGTGTCTTACCAAAGGTCATCATACCCGGACTGATAAACATCCGTCCAATTTGGTCGCTCTATCGCTCCCCCCCCCCTAGCCGCCACTTGTTTTATTTGAAGAGGAAGCTGAGCCGAGCCATGTAGCCGTGCTCAAATCCAAATAAAGTGGATATATGTACTGTAAATGCTCATCTGTCTCAGGGTCAACCACCTTAAAATCCCCTCTGCACTGGCCGAAGCCCAAGCCAACATCCAGAGAGCGTTCATGCTCCAAAAGCATGCTGCAGCAACCCGCTAAGGCTTCTGGGAACGCGTGTTCCTGAAGGCGGTTAGCTCGTTTTGCCCTCAGCAACAAGCCAAGTGGATATTGGGTTGGCCTCCGCTGAGAGACCGATAGTTTCAATGGGGTTTCTAATGAGTGTTTCTGTTTCTTTCATTGCCCTTGTGGGGTTAGCTAAGTACAATGTGGATGAGAGATAGCACACAGAGGGGACCGGAGTAGGGGAGGAGTGGAGATGAGGTGGAAAACAGGCTGTGTATACACGCACACACATTCACACACACACACACACACACACATTCACACACACACACATTCACACACACACACACACACGCACACACATTCACACACACACACACACACACATTCACACATTCACATTCACGCGCGCGCGCGCACGCGCACACACACACACACACACATGCACACAAACATACATTTTCAAAACACACCTACCTGCAAAAGGACTGAAATTACCTCGCCACCATCATCATAAACCACTACCTCCAAATTACCATAAGAGGAAGATGGTTATTATTACAATCTTTTTAGCAATATGCCACTTAAATGAAATAACCCTTATTGAAATTTTAAAACATGTAACAGGGCTTATACATCTGTTCCAGGGACTGAAAATTACATGGCAGAGCGAGAAGGGGGTAAGTGGATATTTCTGAGGAATGGTTTGGAGTTGGGGCTACTGTGTGAAGTTGTAAGCTCGGCTCACTAGACACACAGGTGAGAAAGGTGAAGCTGTCGACTACGAACACCATGTCCTGTCCACGCGCACCACACGCAACTGTACACACACACGCACACGCACAAAGTGCCTTTTTCTCTCGCTGCCCAAACACATGGCCAAATATCGCAGACCAAAAGCAAAAGGAAAGGGATGAATCTTTTTCGAAAATCTTTTTTTTTCCGTTTCCGTTCAGGGTTTTTTTTCCCTCCAGCTTTTAAAGAAAGTCCTCCTCTCACGTTGATCAACACATCGAAAACATACATGGAGGTGGATTACTATGCTTTTAGGTCAAAAACAACATTTCCCAGAGTCCCCCCGAAAAGCCGTATTGTGGTGGAATGCCAACCTGCCATTTCCAGGAGATTAGCTGTAATCTCTTATTACTTACGAAAGGGTGGAGAGGCTTTCATGCAAGACGTCTTAAAAAATCAAATGTGGCTGTCAAGCGGGCTTAAGGGTTAGAGCCATATTTGTCGGGGAACATGCCCGCATTTGCTGAGGGGCCACTGTATACGAAGAGGCTTCGCACAACCACAAAGAGCCTCATTTGAAAGGACAGATTTCAACAACAGAATTCAAAACCTCCATTTCACGCCGAGGGAGAAGTCGCTGTTCGGAAACGGTTTTTTCGGTTTTCGTCGTGACTCGACGTGAAAATGTCATTTTCTGTGGAAGCGTTCCGTTCTCCGATCGCCCCCCCCCCCTCCTCGGAAATGGAAGTGGCTGTTATTAATGGCGTCCTTTGACGAAACAGAGAAAGACGGTTCGCGAACAGGTTCAACTGAAGAGGTCCCGGCTTCTCTTCTTTGTGTAATTACTGTTATGCCTTGCCGAAGGGTTTTTTTTGTTGTTTTTTTTGTATGCAGGAAGTGAGACACCTCCCCCCTCAGGGCTAAAAGATGTTTTTTGGCGATGACTGTACTGAGTGTTATAGAGTCTGGAACAGAACTCTAATGCTGGTTATTTTCAGGACGCAAGGCACACAACCAGAAATAATGGGAGCCGAAATAACGAAATACAAATAACTACAATCACTAAATACGGCATCCTCTCGTGGCGATTCCAACTGGCGAATGTGGATTGGTTATTCGGTGAGCTTACTTTCGCAGCGAGGTTCAGAGGAATTTATTTGAACAATGGTGTCTATGTGAATTCATTTTAACAACTTTTTCAAGCCTCCCTATACTATGCATTGAATCCTTTTATTAACCTGTGAGACCACAGGTTTACTACTGTTGCACAGTGAATACTGACCTCCAGTACCTAACAATGGCTAGTTTCTACTTGGAGGCCTGCTGTTTTGAATGCAAACACAAAGCAGCAACGGTGAACATTAGCTCAACTGATGCGTGTAGTTAAATAACCCCTAGTGGGTTTAGAAAGGTCAGAGCTCGCCTTTTAAAAGTGTGTGTGTGTGTGTGTGTTTGTGTGTGTTTGAGAGAGAGAGAGAGAGAGAGAGAGAGAGAGAGAGAGAAAGCCAAATAGAGACATGTGTCACATTACCTCTGACAGAGAGGACGTCAAATGAGCTGACATCTGTGTGCATGAAGCATCACTTGAGGAAACACATTCTCTCTCTCTCTCTCTCTCTCTCTCTCTCTCTGAGAAGGAGTGATGTACAGTACACATGTTCTGTCATTGCATCATATAACCTTAATTGGTTAGGTGGGATTGATGCTTGGTGAGTGATGAAGCAACTAGATCTCCAGACCCAGACCAGACGCAGACCAGGCCCAGACCAAGACCCAAACCTGGGCCCAGACCTAGGTCCAGACCTAGACGTGGACCCAGGCCCTCCCAGGCCCCTCCTGCCTGTGAGGAGTCCTCCTGCCAGTGAGGGCCCCTCCTGCCAGTGAGGGCCCCTCCTGCCAGTGAGGACCCCTCCTGCCTGTGAGGGCCCCTCCTGCCAGTGAGGGCCCCTCCAGCCAGTGAGGGCCCCTCCTGCCAGTGAGGGCCCCTCTTGCCAGTGAGGATCCCTCCTGCCAGTGAGGAGTCCTCCTGCCTGTGAGGGCCCCTCCTGCCAGTGAGGGCCCCTCCAGCCAGTGAGGGCCCCTCCTGCCAGTGAGGGCCCCTCCTGCCAGTGAGGACCCCTCCTGCCAGTGAGGGCCCCTCCTGCCAGTGAGGACCCCTCCTGCCTGTGAGGACCCCTCCTGCCTGTGAGGACCCCTCCTGCCAGGCTAGAGGCAGAGCCTCAGCTAGATGGAGAGACTGTCTGTGATGGGCAGACCAGGAATTTGTGACAGGCATATCCCCGGGCGACTGCCACGAGAAGTGAGGATAAACAGGACCCCAGATGAAAGGCTAGCTCGTTTCCAGGTCCGCTCATCTGTCAAACCAGCCTAATAACGCTTGCAGGCCCCGTGGCTGACACCCAGCACAGCCTGGAGGACGGAGGTGGGTAGTGTGTGCGCGCGCGCGTGTGTGTGTGTGTGTGTGTGTGCATATGTACAGTGTGTACAGTGTGTGCACCAATGGCTCAAAAAGGCTGACAAGTCCATCCATCTGCTGAATATGAAAAATTTGGTTGAGGTTCGTACTGTGTGTGTGTGTGTGTGTGTGAGTGTGTGTGTGTGTGTGTGTGTGAGTGTGTGTGTGTGCACGCTCGTGTATGTGTTTGTGTGCGTAGAGCGAACGAGAAAAGCCTGGGGCACCATTTGAGTTGTCACTGAGTTCATTCAGATCCATCAACTGGAAGCCGTTCAACTGTTGTTTGTAGTCCAAGTAACCGTACAGAAGGTCTTCTTAAGCATTTCAAGTGCATACCCACGTTTCCCAGCAGTCCATCTGCTGATTCCGATGAAATTCTAAGTAAATCATAAGCTTAAAGTGGATAATTACAAAGATCTCATTAGAGCGAATTCCTGTAGTGACATATAAAAACAACTGGATCAACAGAGAGCAGTTCAACTGCAGGTGTTCAGGTTTCGATGAAGATTTATACAAAGATAATATAGTCTTTTTTGGTAAATGGTTTCAACCCGTTAATTTGTTATTATATTATTCCTCTCGGTCTCCATATTTTCTTTGGTGTTTAAAGCTCGCCGTGCAATTAGGAGATTAATAGTGTTGAATGGAACTGACGTCCAAATTCGTTTTTGCTTTTAAGAGCTTCCACGTATTGTGATTATAAGAAACTTGCTTAATCTTTAATTAATATGAGACTGATTCATAATTTACAGCGAGAGTTCAGTTTGAGTTGGTGAGGGGGGGGGAGATGGCGCTGCCTACTGTAAATATGGAGGGTGGGAGTATCATTCATGATCATAGTTGGGCTCGTGGTGGCGGTGTGAGAAAGGCCACCTGTGTCTGTACGGTGACTAGACCGTGTTCCTGCTGCTCCCAGAGAGAGACAAGCGCGCTAGAACTAGAACTAGAACTAGAACTTGCTAGAACTTCAGTACTATTTTAGCCAAGATATGAAAAATCTTCTATTAAATATGTCGATGTACGGTGTGATCAGGGCTGGTCCAAATGCCTTTGGGATCATTTCTCTCTCTCTCTCTCTCTCTTGCTCTCGCTCTCTCTATCAACATTTCGCTTTATCTTTCCCTGTATCAGTATTTCCTCCCCTGATGGGGAAAATCACATAGATTAAACACACTCTAAAGGGAGAGCACGTGCTCTATCGCAAACAGTATGAGGGATACACACTACGAACTGTTTGTATATTCTTGACGGAGAGGTCGAAAATTATGTCCTTATAGTCAACTAAAGGTCTAAAGTTCAAATCACCCAAACTACCTATCCAGTAAGGAAAACAATGGTATACGTTGTGGTGTTTCTGCAGGGTCACGGCCTGCTCTGGTGCACGTGGATGTCGCCTGAAAACACAGCAAAGGTGTGTGTTTCTCTGCGCTCAAGGCTGGATGACCTGCGACCCCAACATCCCCGCCCCAACTCTCTCTCTCTCTCTCTCTCTCTCTCTTTCTGCCTCCCCCTGTCCCCCCCACCCCCACCCCGACCCGCCCTCTCTCTCCAGGGCCTGAGGACTTGAAGATCTGGAGGACCAGTGAAAGGGCACCTCTCGCCTCACCTACAGCCTGTGAAAATAACTCACTGGATGATGGGTAACCTGACAAAGCTCCGGTCACTGTCGGAGCAGGGAAAATGAGGTAAATATCAATGGCGGTGGTCTCAAATGGCCCATTACTCACTGTCTGCGAGGCTGTGTCAGAC